>RJVU01049825.1:349339-378984 GCA_003731715.1 Anabarilius grahami
GCAATTCTGACTTTATTTCTCCCAATTCTGACTTTATACTCAATTCTGACTTTACATCACGCAATTCTGACTTTATTTCTTACAATTCTGACTTTATTTCTTACAATTCTGACTTTATACTCAATTCCGACTTTATATCACGCGATTCTGACTTTACATCTAAACCTACAATTGCAGGGGAAAAGGTCAGAATTGTGAGATAAAAAGTCATAATTATGTTTATTTTTTTATTCCATGGCAGAAACAAGCTTCCATAACATTGAACTGACTCGAGCTGAATAATGACACTATTGTCTTTTTAGAGCTGCTTTACAGCAGAATTTAAATTTTTCTCGTATTTGATGAAGTTTGCATTGATTTTTATTTTCCTTTTCCTTTACTTTCCTGCTTTGTATAAAGCGCTAAACTGTATTAAAAAAGGACTTGACTTGAGCTTTGGAGAAAAAAGGAATGAATTTGAATTGCCCCATTCTATTATAAGAAGCCGTACAACAGATGTACTTGCATTAATTTCTGTCATTGTGTGTGTTGTCAGTATCTTCCTCCCGTAGACAGTCGCTCTGTGTCTGGGTTTGTGGGGCTGAAGAACGGAGGTGCGACCTGCTATATGAATGCAGTGTTCCAGCAGCTCTACATGCAGCCTGGTCTGCCTGAGGTAAACTCTATTATCACTAGTGTACGGTTAGCACAATCTCTCTCCACTAGGTGACGCCCTAACCTAATAGTAGGAGTGAACTGGAGGAAGTGTTTATTGCTGTCTAACTCCAGATTGTGGTTAAACAATGGATGATTTTTTTTGTATGTGTCATTATGGTTTGTTTTATTGTTTCATTTCTTTGTATTTTCTTGACAAATGCTTCTTTTTGGTATACTTTTTGTTTGTTGTTTAGCTTTAGTATAGTTCTTTGACATTAGTGCCTCAAGCTGTTCCATTAGCTTATGATAAAACATACACTATTATAAACTGCATCATACTCAAAATACTAAAAATTCAGCAACACTACATACTGCAGGGAATACTTCAATATTTATCAATAGTCAGTCTTGACAGATGAATGAAATCAGACCAGCGTTGACTAGAAATATTTAAACAAGTTATTTTTGATGCAATTCCATTTAGTGTTCTTTATTGTTTCACACATTTATAGTTTCAGTTTAGTTTTCGTTCTTTAATTCTTTTACAATCTCCCAACATTCTATTCATCAAAGAGTAAAAAAAAAGGATACAAAAGAAAGTATCACGGGTCCCACAAAAATATTAAGCAGCAACATTGATAATAATAATAAATGTTTCTTGAGCAGCAAATCAGCATATTAGAATGATTTCTGAAGGATCATGTGACACTGAAGACTGGAGTAATGATGCTGAGAATTCAGCTTTGCCATCAGATGAATAAATGACATTTTAAAATATATTAAAACAGAAAACAGTTATTTTCATTTTTGTCTTCATAATAGGTTTTGGTAAGAATATTAACCTTTGTGTGTGTGTGTGTGTGTGTGTGTGTGTGTTGTAGGCTGTCTTGTCAATTGAAGATGACACTGAAAACCCAGAGGAGAGTGTGTTCTGTCAGGTTCAGTCTCTGTTTGGTCACCTGATGGAGAGCAAACTGCAGTACTACGTACCTGAGAACTTCTGGAAGGTGAGATCCACATGCACACAGTGACCGTGAACTGAGTTTGGAATAGATGCTGTCAAACGTCTGAAATGTTTTGATTGTGGATAATAAACTACTATTTGATCTGTAGTTTATTAGATACTATACACAGTCTGATGACAGTCATCAGAATTAAGAGCAAGTATTTGATCATTCTCATCACATGGTTATTGTCTTGATGCAGATCTTTAAGATGTGGAATAAAGAATTATATGTGCGAGAACAGCAGGATGCCTACGAGTTCTTCACCAGTCTGGTGGATCAGCTTGATGAACATCTGAAGGTACAGCTCACATGATGTCCCCTGCATACTCAAGAGTACATCCACAGTCTGAAGTGTTGTTGTAATTCTCTTAATGTCTCCCTTATAGAAAATCGGTCGAGAGCAGATCTTCAAGAACACCTTCCAGGGCATTTTCTCTGATCAGAAGATATGCAAAGACTGCCCTCACAGGTGAGCCTTAAAGAAGCAGTCATTGTTTGCTCACCCACACCCATATTCTGACGCTGTTTTTTTTTTTTCAAGTAGTCTTCTTAATAACAGTGGCTTGAGTTCATGTTTGGTTACGGTTTGTAGGTATGAGCGTGAGGAGACGTTCATGGCTCTGAACTTGGGGGTGACGTCCTGTCAGAGTCTGGAGATCTCTCTCGATCAGTTCGTCAGAGGAGAGGTCCTGGATGGCAGCAATGCTTATTACTGCGAGAAATGTAAAGAGAAGGTACGGTTGGATTTGTTCTCGTTGATAAAGAACCGCAGTGAAATGTCAATGTACATATGTGCTCATGCATTTCGTGTTGCAGCGAACCACTGTGAAGCGGACCTGTATAAAGTCTCTGCCCAGTGTGCTGGTGATCCACCTCATGCGATTCGGCTTCGACTGGGAAAGCGGCCGGTCCATCAAATACGACGAGCAGATCAGAGTAAGATTATACACATCAGCAGCAGCTCGTATAGTTTAAAATTAGTTGAGAATAATTAAAAATTAATTTAATCTGTTGATTATTTCTTTATACACTACTGTTCAAAACTTTGCCTCTGGTGCTCTTTGGTCATTTTTGATTGAAAAAATTGTTTTTTATCATTTTTTACTTTAACGGAATGGTAGGAAACTTGGTAAAGGTTTTGGCACTTGCTATGTGAACACACACAAAAGAAAATCATGGACATGAGACGAAAAAGGTTAAATCGTCCTGAAAAAAAGTCACACTTGTGCTCCTCGCGGTCAAAAATGAGCGCATTAGAGATGAATGGGAGACTAATTTCATCTAGTGAGAACTTTTGGTACTGCAGCCAAACTAAATTTACTTAAAGCTCATTTTTTGAGATATCAAATTCAAATTTTGAACACAACTTGTTTAGATTTATGGCTTTGATTTTCTTGCAGTTTGAGAGTAAAACATATTTTTGAAAATTTCATATTATAATTGAAAATTGAATTTTTGTGCATTTATCATAATAAATGTAACATTTTGGAACTTTTTTAACATTTCATCTTTGAAAAGAGATCAAAATTAAGTCTGTGCTCTAAACTCTTTGAAATGTATGACAGTTTAAGTTGTAAATTTCATTTTCAGGTCTATGCTCAAAAAGTGAATAATTGGATTGTAACTACAGCATAAATATAATTTAGTACCATAAAATCCCCTAAAAATACATAATATTAAATTAAAAACATTATAGAACTAAAATATATTACATTCATTTCATTGAAAAAAATATATATATTTAAGCATTTATTTGACAGTAAAAACAGCAATATTATGAAATATTAATACAATTTAATATATCTAATTTTCTATTTTAAATTTAAGTAAATATGAATTTTCAGCCTCATTACTTTAGTCTGTGGTGTCACATGATCCTTCAGAAATCATTCTAATATGCTGATTTGCTGCTCAAGAAAGATTTCTGATTAAAAGTAAATAAAAGTATAAAAATCTTTTGAATGCTAGTGTATAATCGATTTGCATCCATTTCAATAATTTGTGTTCACTTAATGTGCTCTTAGTTCCCCTGGGTGCTGAACATGGAGCCGTACACGGTGTCAGGAATGGCCCGTCAGGATTCAAGCGCAGATCACGGAGAGAACGGGAGAGGGGGTGAGGCCGGATCCGGGGGGTCCCCTCGGAAAAAGGTCACCATCTCTGAGAACTACGAACTGGTGGGAGTGGTGGTTCACAGCGGACAGGCTCACGCGGGACATTATTACTCGTTCATCAAAGACCGCCGGTGAGGGACAGCGAGAGAGACCTTTTCTGTTCATGTGTTTTTTGGGGTGTTCTGGTGTTTACTTACTGGATAGTTTTATCATTCATTAGGCAAAAATCATAAGTCTGATCACTATTCAAATAATTCCCTGGTTCACTTAGGTATTTGTGAGTTGATGAAAAGATAACTAATTAATTAAATACAAAAATGTCACTTAAAATAAATAATTTTCCATCGAAATAAAATACTACAGAAAGATGAAATATTTAATTTGTTTACCTCCATATCATAACCAACATCAGATAACCATGAACATGTGAATGTTTCCAGATAGCTTGTGTTTGAACAATACGTTTATGAAGTTCTGCAGAGTCTATTTCTATAGGGCATACGACAGCAACCATAATATCTGAAACATGGGCTTCATTTTCCTGGGAGGTCTTTTGCCCCTCTCTGTGTGTATGTATGTGTATTTACGGGTCTCTGGGGGGGGGGGCATGCTTCTGTTTTTGGCAAGTGTTTTTATGAGAGCCTTAAACAGTCCCAGATGCTTGGCAGCATCATGGCGCTTTTAACCAGAGCATTTTTTGAGGGAATGAAGGAATGTTTGAGTGATCACGATGAACTGAGCAAGATCTGTAACGTGTTTTTCCAACGCTCTCTTCCCTTTTAGGGGTAGTGCACGAGGACGCTGGTATAAGTTTAACGACAATGTCGTGGAAGAGTTTGACATGAACGATGAGACTCTGGAGTATGAGTGTTTTGGAGGAGAATACAGACCCAAAGTTTACGACCAGTGTAAGTTATTAATATTTTTTTAAATCCATATAATTTAATGATGTCAAAAGTACCAGTATGTCAGTACCAAGTCAGTAAAATGAACATTTCTGGTAGTAAAATAAACGGTTCTGGTAGTACCTCCTCTGAACATGAACACAAAATTAGGCCTAAAAAGAACTGAATAGCTATAAAATAAATATATAATAACATAAGAATATATAATATAATAATTAAATAAAATTGTACAGCTTATTATATAAACTTGAAGCACTGTTTACTTAGATGACCCATTATGCCCTTTTTCAAAGTCTTGATTTTGTTTTTGGGGTCTACTAGAGTAGGTTTTCATGCTTGAATTTTCAACAAAAAAAAAACATTTTTTCACATATTTTACATTGTTGTAAATTATTATGTGTTCACATGCTATAGCAAACCCCTACCCGGATGTGCGGCGGCGCTACTGGAACGCCTACATGCTGTTCTACCAGCGCATCAGTGACCAGAACTCCCCCGTCCTGCCCAAAAAGAGTCGAGTCAGCATCATGAGGCAGGAGGCAGAGGATCTCTCACTGTGAGTTAGCATCTTACTTCCTCCTGCATCAGTGCTTGAATATGAACAAACCTATAAATGTTCATAATCCTTCATCTCAGGTCAGCCCCGTCCTCTCCGGAGATCTCACCCCAATCCTCCCCACGGCCTCCCAGAGCCAACAACGACCGCCTCAGCCTGCTCACACGCTTGGTCAAGAAAGGAGAGAAGAAGGGTCTGTTTGTGGAGAAGATGCCCGCCAGGATCTTTCAGGTAGAGATTTTAAGGCCTTTTCACATCTTAAGTGAAAAAAGAAAGGTTCTGGTTCCAGTCGATGTTAAATGGTTAGTTCACCCAAAAATGAAAATTATCCCATGATTTACTCACCCTCAAGCCATCCTAGGAGTATATGACTATCTTCTTTCAGATGAAAACGATCAGAGTTATATTAAAAAATATCCTGGCTTTTCCAAGCTTTATAATGGGAGTTAATGATAACCAAGATTTTGAAGGCCAAAAAAGTGAATCCATCCATCATGAAAGTAATCCATACGGCTCCAGGGGGTTAATAAAGGCCTTCTGAAGGGAAGCAATGGGTTTTCGTAAGCAAAATATCCATATTTAAAACTTTATAAACTATAACAATTATAATCCTGAATTTAAAAGTTCTCGTTTTAGACTTCTAATTTATGACCGGTGTTTTGTTTTGCTCCATCCTCTGCGCTTCCGCATATGTCATTACGTCATACGTCGGGTCAGAGGTTATGCTTCCGCCGTAAGCAAAATATGGATATTTTTTCTTACGAAAACCCATCGCTTCGCTTCAGAAGGCCTTTATTAACCCCCCTTTTATGATGGATGGATGCATTTTTTGGGGGCTTCAGAATCGTGAGCGCCACTCACTACCATTAAAAAGCTTGGAAGAGCCAGCATATTTTTTAATATAACTCTGATTGTGTTCATCTAAATAAAGTCATATACACCTAAGATGGCTTGAGGGTGAGTCAATTATGGGATAATTTTTATTTTTGGGAGAACTTGAACCTGTAACTTATCTTAACAGCACAAAAGAGTAGATGTAAATAATTATACAAATTATTTAGTATTTCATGCCAAATTTTTGTAATATTCCAAAAAAGTGTTCCAAATGCTTCCTATTTAAAAATTGACTTTATTTATTTGTTTAGATGCTTCTAAATAAAAAAAATATATAAATTATTTTATTATCTTTTGGTGCAAAGGTGTTCATAGAGATTTTGTTTTAACAGGCATATTTCTTCCACATTAGTTTTCCACTGAGTAAATCTTGGTTCTCTCTGGAAGATTCGTCTGAATATCTATAGGAATAAAACATATAAACGGTTGAGAGAATCATCATGTGTCCTCCTGAAAATATTGTTTTGAGGTATTACAATGTTTTGACAAGTTTGACACACTCCTGGTTTTTGGATCTGTAGATGGTGAGAGATGAAAATCTGAAGTTTATGAAGAACAGAGATGTTTACAACGGCGATTACTTCAGCTTCACTCTGTCTCTGGCCTCTGTCAATGCGGTAAACTGAGAATTCATTTGATTATTGCCTCTTCTATAAGCACGGTATATTCTCTTATATTTGAGCTTTACCTTTTTTTACAGACAAAGTTAAAACATCCATCTTATCAGGCCATGGCAAAAACCAGCCTGCAGCTGGCTGTCCAGTTCCTCTTCCACACGTACCTGCGCACCAAAAAGAAACTCAGGTGAGACGCTACTTTTGTTGCTTAAACTCAAGGCTAGTTCCAGTTGTTATTATTGTTAAACTATTAAAAATACAAGAACTAGTGGTGAAAAATATTCAATTTCATTATGTATTATATATAATTCTAACAATTTATACGTCTTCTCTCTCAGGGTGGACACAGAGGAGTGGATTGCTACCGTGGAGGTTCTGTTGTCCAAGAGTAGCGAGGCTTGTCAGTGGATGGTTCAGTACCTGGTGGCGCCTGAAGGACGGGAGATCATCAAGTGAGCATCATATCCATCATCCTCTGCACACACATTGGCAATAGAATAGCCATTGGCTAGTAAACATTTCAGTCACTCAATCACTGATGAGTGAAATCTAACAATTTATAAGCCAGTGGCTAATAAATAGTCGCCTAGTGCAAAATTTAGTCAGATGTGCGAGTGATTTACTTGCAGTGTAGAGGGTTGATATCATAAGCAAAATACATTGACACCAAAAAGTATTTGACTTTAAGCCACACTTGAAGGTACACTATGTCATTAGTGTCAGTACATCATCAATTCTTCTTCCCAAAACATGTTTTTCTCTTACCCTTCACTATGCTAAGCCTATTATAAGTGTTAATATTGATTGATAATATTGATAAATGTTTTTTTGCCGGGACTTGCTTACATGCCTCACTCACCCGTGCTTATCTCATCATTTTGTAAATAGAGAAAAGTTGCTCCGGCTACTTGGACGCGTGTCTGGTGTGGGAGTGGCATAGGTTAGTTGTCACAATGAGCATGGACATGGAGCATGATAAATCTCCAATCTCTTGGGAATCACCCGTTTTAAAAAACGCTAAACAGAGGAGAATCTGCTGGCAAAAAGTAAACTCAACAGAACTCGTAATAAAACAAGAATCAACATTGGCGACATTTCAGAGATGGAAGAACTGAGGGATTTGAAATGTTGTAAAAGTGACGCGGAGATGGCGTTTTTATACATTAACATCTTCAGCAATTGAGATCCTTTCCATCTAAACTGGTTATATCTCTTTTTTGGCTTTTAGTATGAATTTGTTAGCCTTACTGTTATCTATAAGCTAGTGTGCTCCGAAACAATGACACAATTCGTATTTAAAAGATATAAGCGTTCAAAACTTACAGTCTCTCACTTCCACCAACATGGATCAACGATTTTTATGACATCACGCTGCACTTCAGCTTCTAATCAGATTTTCTGTCCAATCAAATGCTCTCTAAAATGTAAAGCGTCCTGGTGTAAATATGTCCCGTCCTCTCTTCCTGTTTCAGTGGAAATTATGTCAACACATTGAATAATGCTGCTTGTTTCAAGGCACTTCAGGGGGCCTTTAAGCCTAGTAGTGAATGTTTTATGAGCAGTAAGATAATCATATTCATCTGGCTCACAAAGCCAAAGCACAACCAGAACAATGTTCTTCTGCAAAATGCATACATTTTTGTTTTTTAACCGCTAGAGGGCCAAAAGTTCCATAGTGTACTTATGAAAAATGTATGAATATATTTGCAATATGTAACAAAATAACAAACCAAGTGCCATACAGCAGACTTTTAAACTGTCGAAATACGATATGAGGTCACTGTACATTTAACTTCTGCTAGATGATCTTTTGTACAACTGGTTTATATTCCCTCACTTTTGTTTTTAGCTAATGCCCAGTTCACCCAAAACCAAAAACACCTGTGTTTGTGTAAGTGTGTGGTCATAATTGTTTTGCTGAAAATCAATAGCACATGTGCGCTATGGAAGGTGGGCCAGTCAGGGGATGTTAATGTGTAGAGCATGTAAGCGAGATCTGGAGATTCGCAGCCCTGTTACATGATTGGTGGGTTCGTATCGGATGTTAGGGCTGCCCTGATTATCACTCCACATCACAGCCGAAGCCAGGGAATGTTCTGTATTGTTTTATGATCGAATTCTGACACGCTTCCAGCAAAACAAGCAACCGTTTCCCTTATCAATGGAGACCTGGAGCTATAATTTTGCAAAAACTTTCCCCCCTGGAAAGAACGATAGAGCTGGCTCTGCACAAAGAGTTTCCACAGAACCTCCCAACCAGCTCAGATATGCCAACATCCTGCATCTCCTACCATACATTCATGCAAAATGTAGAAAACAGGGGTCACGTTCACAAAACATTCACAAGTTAATGGTTGAATCTGATGAAGGACATGACTTTCTCTCTCTGTAGGATCTGTCTGTTGGAATGCAGTGTTCGGGAGGTCCGTGTCGTGGTGGCCACCATCCTGGAGAAGACCCTGGAGAGTGCTTTGTACTTCCATGACACTGGGCTGGACTGTCTTTTGGACATGCTGCTTTCTCTGTTGGATAAGGACGTCCCGGACAACTGCAAGAACTGTTCTCAGTACTTCAGCCTCTTCAGTAACTTTGCTCAGAGGGTAAGAACAATGTTATGGGCACCAGACAGTGTATTTGAAGAACGTTCATACTGTTCTTTTCCATAAAGAAAATATATAGCAAGCTCAGAAAAGAAACATAAAAGTGGCCCACACAACTTGTACACTAATATTGTAAAGGTGCGGTCACATTGGCAAAATTTCACATCCACAAAAAAAAAAAAACAGCGTCCATTGTCAATAGTGTAGAGGTGTTTGAAGCACTGCTCACAAATAAGTCACTTTCCAACCAAGCAGCTTTCTGTTGGTCAGCAGAGGGAATTCATTTGACCAACTTGAACATGAGCAAAATAATTTCACCGGGCGAACCGTACATGTCTGCACCACAAAGTCCCTCTGTAGTCAATCATTTTATCCCTTAAAACTCATCTTTAATAACCAAAATGACATATTTAAACCATTTTTCCTGTGTAAATAATTTCTTCATGCCTTAAAATAGCTTGATTGTAACTCTACACCATTGCTTCATATAGTATGCACAGATCTATGAATATGCAAACTAGCCCCGCCTCCACTGGCTCACACCAACTCAGAGATCCACTTGCTCAACCTTACTGTAGTAAATGCTACACAATGGCATGTGGAAATACTGGTTTAATTCAGCCATATATGTTTGAACTAGAAACTGATTCAAAAGAAGTGGACGAGTGAATTATACAGGCTCTTCTACAAGTTGTTGTATCAGAATGGTAATGCTTTTTATGTATCGCTCTCTACAACGTCGGACACAACAGTTATTAATTTGATTAGCCTTTGGCTTGATTACATTTTCAAACAGCTGATAATGTGTTGCTAATGTTACACAAACCATAGAGACAGAGCGCATTTAGGCTACGCCCACACCGGGGGGGGGGGAAACAATCCAACCGTCTCCATTGACTTAGTATCGCGTGAGGCTGCCTCCTTGTTGTTTCTGACTTATAACAAAAACAGAACAACATCTAAAAGCTGGTATTTGACAGGGTGTACAGCAAACAAGCTAAAAAAACCCAGAACTAAGTGTTTATAAGCTACCGGACGGTAAAAGCCATCCTTTAAGGAGAAAAAAGTGGATACAGCCAATAAGACGTGAAGCATCAGCAGTAAGAATGGGTACATTTTGGGATCCTGACACTAAGTATGCCTCAGTATATGGGGCTAAATTCCCACCTAAAGTATTGCGGTCACGGATCAAAAAAAATAAGTGTAAATCAAAAATGTAAAAACACATGTAAAAATATATAACACAAACTTAAAAGTAGCCATGAGTCTCATTGAAGTGATGTCATCTCCCTCTCTTCGATTGATTGGCTAAAGGAGGAGCTGTCAATCTAGAACTAGTGGACCAATGGTAACGCTTAAGGCCTCCCTAATTTACATGAAACTCGAACCGCAACATTTGGAAACACAAGAGCGGAACATGGAAAGAAGAGCAAAGAGAAAAACAGCACAAAAGAGTAAAATATGAGCATAAAATGTAAGAGAGCACAAAGTACAGAGTAATAAAAGCAAGGAAAACAGCGTTTAAGAACACATAAACACAAGTTTAAGATTTGTGCAATATAATTTTTAATGTGTTTAAAGTTTTGATTCATGCTTGTTAATTTTTTTAATGCACTTTAAATTTTTCGATTCACACTTATTATATTTCGATCCGTGACCACGTTCTTTGCCATTCTGATCATTTTGCATTATTTTTTTAAGTTTGTGTTATATATTTTTACATGTGTTTTTACATTTTTGATTCACGCTTATTATTTTTTGATCCGTGACCGCAATACTTTAGGTGGGAATCTAACCCCATATCAGTATGCCTATGTGTGCAGTAAACATTTTGTCACTGTTAAGTCAAATATCCATAATAGCGTAGCTCTCAGTGTAATATAACATGTCGCGCTTTGTCTCAATTGCCTGTATCCACTTTTGTGTCCTTAAACGCTCGTTTTTTGGGTCGGCAGCTTATAAAAACTTGTTTTTTTAGCTTGTTTGCTGTACACCCTGTCACATACCAGCTTTTAGACATTGTTCTGTTTTTTGTTATAAGTCAGAAATGAGGCTGCTTCACGCAATACAAAGTCAATGGAGACGGTTGGATTGTTTTCCCCCCCGGTGGGCGTGGTTTTCAGATTATGATGCGTGTTGCTCTGTCTCCATGTTCCCCTTTCGCCATCTCAGAGTCAGACGGCTGTCTTCTAAAAATCACCATCCTTAGAAACGCTTTGAACAACTTATATCGTCAGTGGAGAAAAAAGGCAAATAGTTCAGCATAACATGTATTGCTAAATGTACCCGATTTTTCATATCTACATAAAAATATAAAGGGATAACCTGGCTTCTCTTGAGACTCCCCTGCTTCAGAGCATAGTTAATGATATGTTAAAGCCCGCCCACACGCTGATGTCATTGGTTACAACATGCGTGTGATGTAGAGAACAAGGGCGATTTCAAGCCACGTTTTTTGAGACTTTGGTTCACTGCAGTTTTAAGGAGAAAATACTCCGCAAAACTGTTGACTGACGAATTTGCACATAGATCTATAACAACATTAAAAACTTGATTTTCACCACAGAGGGGTTTTAAGTCTTCTGCAGCCACACAGATGCAGATTTAAGTTATTCACTGATGATCTCTTTCAGGGCTGTGGGCCGTGTCAGCTGCTGCTGAAACATTCAGCTTATCGTCGGATGCTTGTCTTCCTCCTGGGAGCCAACCGGCAAAACAACCAGGTATTGCAGGCGCCATCTTTTATCACCTGATTAGGTGTTCTGCGTCTTGTGAATATTGGGGTTTGCTTAAGCGCTCATGTTAACCTCCATTGTTTAATGTCTGTGTTAATGACACTCTGCTCGTTGTGTGTTTTAGCACCGGCGCTGGAGTTCAGCACAGGCTCGAGAGTTCCTGCATCTCCACAACACTCTGGCCTTGATAGTGCTGCACACAGACCTCACGTCTCAGAGGATGGAGGGTAAGAACACACAATGATTTCAGGACACACCCCAAAATTATCATTAAAGGTGGTACAGAGGATCTTTTCGTCGACTGAGTTTTTGAAATGAGCACATGCGTAAGAACAACCCCCCCCTCCTTCACAGCTCTTTTCGAGTGAACGCCTCCCAACACTCGTGCACGAGCATTGGAACACGAGTGTTTACCACCGGCATTCGCTGTGTTATTAAGCCGGGCACACATTTAACGACTAGCTAAAACATTCTAAGACTATGCTCAACATACAGCGACTGTTTCCTGCTCCTGAAGCAGATTTATATACTTTCACATGGAATTTGAACACCGACTGTAATNCCAAAATTATCATTAACACAAACTGTTATGATGACATAAAAATGCAAAAGACCAAAAAATATTTGTAACTAAAATAACATTTGCAAAATACAAATACAACTACATTATGAGAAAGCACTTTTTTAATACATATTTTATAAATAAAAACATACAAAAAAATACATAAGATTTTAATAAATTAAAGGATTAGTTCACTTTAAATAAACTTTTCCTGATAATTTACTCACCCCCATGTCATCCAAGATGTCCATGTCTTTCTTTCTTCAGTTGAAAAGAAATTAAAGTTTTTGATGAAAACATTCCATGATTTTTTTTCCATATAGTAGACTTGAATGGGCACCAAACAGTTGAAGGTCAAAATTAGTTAGCATATTGCATATAAAAATTAGTTCAAGCTTTGACCTGTGGAGGGCAGTAATACACTTAGCAGTGTCTACACTGCCGGAATTCTAATGAAGAAGAAGAGAGCTAGTTCAAGATGAGCATTTATGGTTAAAACTTATGTAATTTTCAATTTTTTTCAAAAAATGGGCAATGGTTTCACTAGATAAGACCCTTATTTCTCATCTGGGATCGTGTAGAACAATTTGAAGCTGCAGTGAAACTAATTTTGACCTTCAACTGTTTGGTGCCCATTCAAGTCTACTATATGGAAAAAAATCATGGAATGTTTTCATCAAAAACTTTAATTTCTTTTCGACTGAAGAAAGAAAGACATGGACATCTTGGATGACATGGGGGTGAGTAAATTATCAGGAAAAGTTTATTTAAAAGTGGACTAATCCTTTAATGCTTTTTTTCAGCAAGTATGCAATAAACTGATCAAAAGTGACAGAAAAAACGTTCTATTCATCAAAGAATCCTGAAAAAAATGTACAAAAATGTGTGTTCAGCTCAAGGAGTGTTCAAGCACGCTTCCTCTGGACTGGTGGCTCCATCTTCACCCCTCCTGCCTCTACATCCAGACATCAACACGCTGCTCTTTAAAGCGGAAGGACAGGTGTATCTCATGGAGGTAAGGTCTCTTTTTCACTCTCTCCTGTCTCTGACTGTCTGTATTTCACACTAGTGACCGAGGCACATGTCTTTCAGGTGATGTTTGCCATGCGTGAGTTGTCCGGCCCATTGTCGTTTCTCATAGAGATGATCACATATTGCTCATTCTGTAATGAACCTTTCTCACTGGGAGTCCTGCATTTACTCAAGGTTGGTAACCTGACTCGTTTAAACCTTCCAGGGCTCAACTATAATGATGGCAATCAATACTTTATTTTTAATACTTAAATATTTATCATTAATAATGTAGTATTATTATTATTATTATACAAATTATTTAGGGAAAAAATGTTGTATGTATATTGTTTAAAGGATTAGTTCACTTTCAAATTAAAATGTCCTGATAATTTACTCACC
This sequence comes from Anabarilius grahami, assembly GCA_003731715.1. Classification (NCBI taxonomy): domain Eukaryota; kingdom Metazoa; phylum Chordata; class Actinopteri; order Cypriniformes; family Xenocyprididae; genus Anabarilius; species Anabarilius grahami. Next base: position 363,379 of record RJVU01049825.1, read on the forward strand.
CCCATGTTATCCAAGATGTCCATGTCCTTTCTTCAGTCGAAAAGAAATTAAGGTTTTTGATGAAAACATTCCAGGATTTTTCTCCATATAATGGACTTCAAATGCCTCCAAACGGTTGAAGGTCAAAATTACAGTTTCAGTGCAGCTTCAAAGGGCTTTAAACGATACCAGACGAGAAATAAGGGTCTTATCTAGAGAAAACATCACTCATTGTCAATTTTTATTTTTTTTTTAATTGATACGTTTTAACCATAAATGCTCATCTTGAACTAGCTCTCTTCTTCTTCTCTATTTGAATTCCAGCAGTATAGATGCTGCTAGGTGTATTACTGCCCTCCACAGGTCAAAGTTTGAACTAAATTGTCATATACAATATGCCAATGCAAGTATATAACAATTAGTTCAAACTTTGACTTGTGGAGGGCAGTAATACACTTAGCAGTGTCTACACTGACGGAATTCAAATAGAGAAGAAGAAGAAGAGAGCTAGTTCAAGATGAGCATTTATGGTTAAAACGTATATAATTTATTTATTTTTTTTTTAGAAAATGAGTGATGGGTTCTCTAGATAAGACCCTTATTTCTCGTCTGGTATTGTTTAAAGCCCTTTGAAGCTGCACTGAAACTGTAATTTTGACCTTCAACCATTTGGACTCCATTGAAGTCCATTATATGGAGAAAAATCCTGGAATGTTTTCATCAAAAACCTTCATTTCTTTTCGACTGAAGAAAGAAGGACATGGACATCTTGGATGATATGGGGGTTAGTAAGTAAGTTAGTAAGAAATTTTAATTTGAAAGTGAACTAATCCTTTAATGTAAAGTAAAAATATCATATACAAATCTGAAGTAATCTCAGCAGAAAAATGTTGAGCTGATCCCTGCCTGTATTTTTATTCAATAAAAATATACCTGACAATATGTTCATGTTCTAGAATCATCTGGAAACGGCTCCACCTCATGAACTGAAGAACGTTTTTCAGATGCTGCTAGAGATCCTGGTGAGTGATGGCTCTGTGCTGCTATAAATACTGGTTTGGAGTAGTGAGTAATGATGTAACACCGCTCTTCCTGTCACCTCTCAGATGGTAGAGGACCCTCTGCAGTCCCAGAGGCTCAAATATGCATTTGAAACTGAAAAGGGCCTTCTGGGTAAGAACCGTATCACTTGGATCTATCAGCATGAGTATTTGTAAGATTAAACTGATTTGTACTAACATGTGATTCTTAATCATTCACAGCTTTGATGCATCANATCGTTTAAAGCCCTTTGAAGCTGCACTGAAACTGCAATTTTGACCTTCAACCATTTGGACTTCATTGAAGTCCATTATATGGAGAAAAATCCTGGAATGTTTTCATCAAAAACCTTAATTTATTTTCGACTGAAGAAAGAAGGACATGGACATCTTGGATGATATGGGGGTTAGTAAGTAAGTTAGTAAGAAATTTTAATTTTAAAGTGAACTAATCCTTTAATGTAAAGTAAAAATATCATATACAAATCTGAAGTAATCTCAGAAGAAAAATGTTGAGCTGATCCCTGCCTGTATTTTTATTCAATAAAAATATACCTGACAATATGTTCATGTTCTAGAATCATCTGGAAACGGCTCCACCTCATGAACTGAAGAACGTTTTTCAGATGCTGCTAGAGATCCTGGTGAGTGATGGCTCTGTGCTGCTATAAATACTGGTTTGGAGTAGTGAGTAATGATGTAACACCGCTCTTCCTGTCACCTCTCAGATGGTAGAGGACCCTCTGCAGTCCCAGAGGCTCAAATATGCATTTGAAACTGAAAAGGGCCTTCTGGGTAAGAACCGTATCACTTGGATCTATCAGCATGAGTATTTGTAAGATTAAACTGATTTGTACTAACATGTGATTCTTAATCATTCACAGCTTTGATGCATCAGAGCAACAACGTGGACAGCAGTCGCTGCTATCAGTGTGTGAAGTTCCTGGTGACGCTGGCACAGAAGTGAGTGGGGTCAAATTAAGGATGCGCAATATGCGTATTTACATAGCTGTGTTGAAGAAATTTCAGTTATCACCCAATATTTTTTCATTTATCTGTATCTGTAGGATATTGATATAGGATATTTTATTGTTCATGATAATACATTTTTTTTTACATGATTTTGCCGTCATTAACGCTCACGTAAAGTTTAGTCTTTAAATAAACTAATAATTTAATAACACTAGTAAATGTAAACATAGCAAATGTCAAAATAACTATTCATTTTTCATATTCTGCATTATAATCAGGGCTTGACATTAACACCCACCAACCCGCCAAATGCGGGTGTATTTCAGCGTTGGTGTGTAACTCAGTCACTCCTACTAGACACTTTGGCAGGTTGAATTTTATATATAATATACCGTTATACATTTTTCAATTGTAGTCTTTTAAAAAGGCATCTGAAATAATAAACAAAGTGCCATGTAGTGGTGTCAAAAATACATATCGATACTGAAACATCTGAATATTCCAATACTCATTTTCCTCAGAATAGATACACGATACCAGCTGCTTTCTCTCATCTCTCCGACAGCGAGTCGACACACAAACCCTCCTCCCCTCACTCACTCATTTCATTTGCTCCGGATGAATACTGTTGGTGTTACAGGGCTTGAATTTCGGTGTGGGATTGTGCATATTGCGCATAATTTTAAATCACACCCAAAGTGAGCACACATAAAGCCACCTCTCAGTACTAAATTGAGTTATTTTTCACTGCTTATTGCACTTAAACAGTCAAATACACACAATAAAGTCAAAATGCCGGTCTTGGCGAGTTTTCACGTAAACACAGTCAGTATGTTTTAAGTGAACGTAAACAGTTGAGAAAGAAAACGCATGTGTAACAGTATAATGGATCCGTGCATCAGGTCTTAAAGTGACAGCAGCCTAATATACCTGCTGCCAAATTATGAGATAATATTAAAAATATCTATATGGCAGTTTTTCTCCATGGTATCAGTATCAAAATTGTGGCCAGTGAAAAAGCGACAGTGACTGGTTAGCAAAAAAAGTTAATGCCAAGCCCTGATTATAATATAATGTACATTAAAAATGCATTTTAATATTTGCAGATTCCTTTGTGTTTCAATGCGTTATACTTTCTAAAGGCATAAGTATTATTATAATTGTGGTTACAATTATTCATGTGACCATACAGTGCATTATGTTTCTGGCAGCAGTGATGTTTAATGCCTCTGTGTTTCTGTTAGATGTTCTCCGGCTAAGGACTATTTTAAAGAGCTCTCAGGACATTGGAGTTGGGCCGTTCAGTGGCTTCAGAAGAAGGCAAGAGACCACAGATATGCACTCAAACACTAGTACTTCTTTATTGTGCTTTTTTTTTTAAATCCCCCTCTCTCCTCTTTCAGATGTCAGAGCACTACTGGACGCCTCAGAGTAATGTATCGAATGAGACGTCCACTGCTAAAACGTTCCAGCGCACCATCTCAGCACAGGTACTGCACTTACAGTCTGACGTATCATCATGCTGCGTTCTTGTCATTACTGAACTTCTATAACATTATACATAACCAGTACAAGCATATGTATTTCTTAAACTTGGAATTTCAAATTTACAACGTAAAACTTTTCTGAATTTCTTTTTCTTCTGTTAGCTCCGACCACCCACTGACTGTTTTGATGTCACATGTAAAATAATTGAAATGCCGGGACTCCATTGGGGAAATTTACCCTTTACTGATTCAGTGTTATTTTAGTATTATTCATATATTATTATAGTATTTATTAATATATTAAATTGGTTTTATTTTTATATTTTCAGTTTTAGCAATGTTGTGCTTTTATAATTTGCTATATTTCTATATAACATTCATTTATTTGTTTTAGTTTTAGTAATTTTAGTACTTAAAACTTATTTCATTTGGTTGATAAGGCAACATTTCTCATTTTAAAGGTTTTTAAGTTTTTCATCTAATATTTATTTTGATTTCAGTTTTATTTCAATTGCCAAAAATTATTTTAAATGGTTTTAGTTTTAATTTAACAATAACACGTTATGGGAAATTTGTCATTTTGAATTCAAAATATGATTCGTAAAGATCTTAGGAGTAAAAATCCCATTTTCCATTCTTTCTTTCCCTCACTATTGTACATTCTTAATATTTCGCTTTTCTTTGAGATGAAAACACCCCCAGAACAACACAAAAATGCTAAGTTAAGCTAATTTCCTGTTGTACAATTATTTATCATTTAAAAGATTTTAAGCTTGTATTTTAAAAGCATTTACAGTAGACTTTTATTTTTAATAATCTTTTTTTTTATATTTTGTATTTTATGTTAAAGGGTTAGTTAGTAAATTAAAATTCTGTCATTAATTACTCACCGTCATGTCGTTCCACACCCGTAAGACTTTCATTCATCTTTGGAACACAAATGAAGATCTTTTTGAGGAAATCTAAGAGCTTTCTGTCAATCCATTGACAGCTACGCAACTGACACTTTGATGCCTCAAAAAGTTCATGAAGAGATCGTAAAACTAATCCATATGAATTGAGTCCAAATTTTCTGAAGAGACACAATCACTTTATATGATGAACAGATTGAATTTAGGCTTTTATTCACATATAAACACTCATCAGCTCACACATCAGTTGTAGTAAACGGAAGCTAAAACATGTTTGCTTGACTCATTCAAGAACCAATGAGGTTCATTCTCATGTTACGCAGCACGTTTGAGCTTCTGCAGGAACCAATGAGGTTAATTCTCGTGTTACGCAGCACGTTTGAGCTTCAGCGAGAACCAATGAGGTTCATTCTCGTGTTACGCAACACGTTTGAGCTTCTGCAGGAACCAATGAGGTTCATTCTCGTGTTACGCAGCACGTTTGAGCTTCTGCGAGAACCAATGAGGTTCGTTCTCGTGTTACGCAACACGTTTGAGCTTCTGCAGGAACCAATGAGGTTCATTCTCGTGTTACGCAGCACGTTTGAGCTTCAGCAAGAACCAATGAGGTTCATTCTCGTGTTACGCAGCACGTTTGAGCTTCCGCAAGAACCAATGAGGTTCATTCTTGTGTTACGCAGCACGTTTGAGCTTCAGTAAGAACCAATGAGGTTCATTCTCGTGTTACGCAGCACGTTTGAGCTTCCGCAAGAACCAATGAGGTTCATTCTCATCAATGAGGTTGAATGATGAATGAAAGTCTTACGGGTTTGGAACAACATGAGCATGAGTAAATGATGACAGAATTTTCATTTTGGGGGAAACCCTTTAAAACGTACCCCAAAAACAAAATATGGTTTACTTACAGCTAAAAGTTAGCTAGCCATTATGAGAAAATCACTGCATTTGGCCTACTGAATGGAGCTCAATGAATGATGGGTTTTGTGTTTAGGACACTCTGGCATATGCCACAGCTTTACTGAATGAGAAGGAGCAGTCCGGCAGCAGCAATGGATCAGACGGCAGCCCGGCCAATGAGAACTCAGACCGAAGCCTCAGACAGGTCTCATTAATTCAACAGTCCACCATCAATTATATCAAAGCAGTGTCAGCAGTAATATTATGTTAAAACATCCTAGGTTTTTAATAAATAATGATATTTACTGTGTCACCATTTCTCCCTCTTTCTCTCAGGGATCTGAATCCCCAATGATGTTGGGTGATTCTCGGAGTGATCTAGAAGATGTTGACCCCTAACGTTTCTCATTGTTTGTGCACATCAAAACAAAAAAAGTTCTCTCCAACGGAAAGATGTTGTGGCTCTAAACACACAATCAGAAAACTGCATTTGATCTTCTAGGGACTGGAAATGGACCGACCAGAAGGAGCCAAAGGGTCCGCCGGAGCGCTCACTCTTCAGGCTGCCTCGCCGGAGACGTGAACAGACGCAAATATCTCGTTTTTTTGTTTTGTTTTGTTTTTTTTTTCTTCTGGTGGTTAAAGACTGGCTGGATGAAATTAGAGTTGCAAGTTATTGTGATGTTTCATCTGACTCGATGCGTTTTGTCAGACGAATGGGACTTAAAAACGGAGGCTTTCATTTCACGTTTTTACGCAGAACTACTACTATGGTGCCAGACGGGGTGTTTTAAAAGAAATCAGTCAGCGTATATTTGCCAATGTAATTAAGTAGATACTGTTCATGAGAAATGTAAAGATGTGTTCCATAAGTGTAATTTCAAATGTAAAATAATATTTTTAAGAATCCTTTACTGATTTTCTTTATTTTTTTTTCTGGATCTGTTTGAGAGGTGCCTCAAATCTATTCGAAAAAAAAAAGAGGAACTTGCCAAGTCTCTTGAGAGTCAAATAATCACACCATTTTTCCCTTCTCATTCTTGCTGGTATTTTTAAAATGCACTTTATATTTGAATTCAGTTTGTGACCGATTCATCACGTGGAGACAATTGGACAGACATGTCCCTCACTGCTCTGTCCATCCTTGACTTTCTGGATAGGAACCGCTGGATAGGAACAGCGTGCAGCAGAAGACACAAGCTGTTTACGCAAGTGCTAGACAGAGAAATATGATGGTGGACATGGGGGACAGAATTTACAGCGGAAGACACATCGCATCAGAAGTTACACATATGCAACACACAGAGATGCTACTGTCCAATGAAGGTTTCTTCCTCCTGAAAGACAATGAGTGCTACAATCAGCAGTGTGTCATCTCACTATTTCTGTTTTGATGTTGTCTTGTGCCGCTCTGGTATGAAGGTCTAGGACGTGAAGACACTTTTCAGGGTTAATTTTGCCAAATTTCTCCTTTTTTTTTTTTTTTTTTTTTTTTTTTTTTTTTTNTTTTTTTTTTTTTTTGTTCTTGTTCATTTGCCTGCATCATTTCCGTTCAGTCTGCCTTATGCGATAGAATGACGGGGCAAGGATCGGGCAGAAAGGGGATGAAGGGAGAGGAGAAAGAGTAAGACAGAGGTTGTTTAATGAATGGGAAGTTGTCAAAGAGTAGTAAAGTGCCTTTACTCGACTCGTCCCCTGCGCTGCTCGCGTCCTCGTCTTGAGACAAACCAGTAGACAAATCGTACTACACAAATGCCTGAACTCGCTCGACGTTACGATAACAACGCACACACATCCGCTCGGCCGCGCTCATTTCAGAGCGCCATATGAGGACACAGGCGGCATCTCGTGCGTCACAGTCGCTTGTTTGAGCCGGGCCTGTGATGTCTCTCTTTCAGGGAGTCCGCAGGGTGATTCATCTGCCGTTTGCTGCTCATTTTGTATTTAGACTAGAACACTTAGCGACATTGCTTCAATGTTTACAGCGGAAAGACCTCGACACCACCTCACACAAACGTTTGCTGAAAGAGTGCTGCTTTTTACCTCACAGTCACCTGCTCTTTGTTTGGTTTTTCAGAAACTTTCACGTCGACGCTTTTTTGACGTTCTTCTTTGCATGTTTGCATGTGTGAGAGACTCTCTTGGTGGAAAAGAACTGAGTAAACCGGCCAAAGCTGAAACACGCTGGTCCACCATCTGTTGAGAAAAAAAAAAAATCTTAAACCAGCCTAAGCAGATATGCTGGTCTTAGCTGGTTTCTGCTGGTCTCCCAGCCTGGCTTGGTGTTCAGCTTGGTTTAGTGGCCAAAAACTAACTTGAAGACTGCTTAAAGATGTTTTTTTAGCCTGATAGCTGGTTTTAGGGGGTTTGGGGGCACTTAAACTCTTGATTGGTCTGGATGGGTGATCAGGTAAAACCAGCATACCATCTTAAACTAGTTTAACATGTTTTTTCTTCAACAGGGCCAGACTAGTTTGCTGGTTTTAGAGTGGTTTTGGGCACTTTAACAAAAGATTGGTCGGGCTGGGCGACCAGATAAAACCAGCAAACCACTTACGGCTGGTTTAAGATGTTTTTTTTCTCAGCAGGGAAAGCCTGCTTATCTGGTTTTGGGGGTTTTCGTGCACTTAAACTCTTGATTGGTCTGGCTGGGTGATCAGGTAAAACCAGCACACCATCTTAAACTAGTTTAACATGTTTTTTCTTCAACAGGGCCAGACTAGTTTGCTGGTTTTAGAGTGGTTTTGGGCACTTTAACAAAAGATTGGTCGGGCTGGGCGACCAGATAAAACCAGCAAACCACTTAAGGCTGGTTTAAGATGTTTTTTTCTCACCAGGGAAAGCCTGCTTATCTGGTTTTGGGGGTTTTCGTGCACTTAAACTCTTGATTGGTCTGGCTGGGTGATCGGGTAAAACCAGCACACCATCTTAACCTAGTTTAACATGTTTTATTCAACAGGACCAGCCTGGTTTGCTGGTTTTAGAGTGGTTTTGGGCACTTTAACAAAAGATTGGTCAGGCTGGGCGACCAGATAAAACCAGCAAACCACTTACGGCTGGTTTAAGATGTTTTTTTCTCAGCAGAGAAAGCCTGCTTATCTGGTTTTAGGGTTTTTTCGATCACTTCAATTCTTGATTGGTCTGGCTGGGTGATCAGGTAAAACCAGCACACCATCTTAAACTGGTTTTACGTTTTTTTGTTTTTCTCAATAGGACTGGAGTGGTTTGCTGGTTTTAGAGTGGTTTTGGGCACTTTAACTCAAGATTGGTCGGACTGGGCGGCCAGTTAAAACCAGCAAACCTGGTTTAAGGCTGGTTTAATTGTTTTTATGTTTCTTTTTCAGAAGGGTATTTGACTTTTTGACTCTTTCTCTTGGTGTCAGCCTCTTATAGTCAGCGAAACACTGCAGTACTCACAACTGCCTTTATACTTTGAATCAGTAAATGATTCATTGTTAATTCACCGCCGCAGATATGGTTGGCGTTTGGGATGATTAGTTAAACAGGTTTTTGGATGACCAGAGGAGTTTTTCGAAATGTTTCAGGCTGAAGGCACAGGGTTCAGTGACGATTGACAATTCATCAGATCAGTGCCTGAACTCAAGGCATCTTTTTTATTTTGCTGGAATATGCACATTCGCAATGACATCACACTAATTTCAGCTCAGCTGCCAAAATCAGTTTTCACTGAAGGAGCCCATAAGAAACTGGTATTACAGTTTATACTCAGTGCTGTAGAGTCTTCTTTGAAGTACAGTGTACTTGAGTGAACAGGGTGTGATAAAACTATCATCAAGTCTGATCCTCCTCCCTCCAATCAATCTTTTTTTAACCTGTCCTACACCTGTAGATGCTGTACCAACCACTCGGCAGATCTGCGACGAAGCTTGCGTTTTTAAGCTGGGTGTCAGGACAAGGTTGAAGATGCTTGAAGAGTTTTTAATAACTGGGGATTCTTTGATTCATTTCTGCTGCGAGTGTGTATGATGTGTAAAGAAATCTGTTAATGCATGTTAAAACCACATTTTAATTTGTACATCAGAGTTTGACAATGAAAACATTTGATATAAAAAAGGAAAAACTGGAATGCACAACTTTCACAGATTGTGTCACTTTGTACGTGTCAAGTCTGAAGTTGATTTTAGACTATTACTCACATAAAGTTTGTATAATACTTGTAATGTAAAAATATACATTTATAAAAAGAATTAAACTCTTATAAACAGTGTACATGCATAATAGTAGATAATGCTCTTTCCAAAATATAGAATGTGTAAATATCGAAATGAAAAGCGCTGACTAAATACAGTGTTTTCAGTATTATCGGTTACCAATATTGGAGGTTTGTTCATTTATCTGTATTGGTCCATATTTTAAATATATCCGCCAATATTGCATGTCTTAGATGATGGCAAAGGTAATCTAAATGTAAAAATGGAGGAATCAAAGTCAATTTTAAAAAATGAATAATTTAATAACACTGTTAAATGTAATCTTTAGCAAATCTCAAAATGAATGTCCATTCTTCAATGAAGCCTAAATTCACTTGTAACATTTCAAATGATTTTATTAGACTTTAATTTATTTAAACAAAATAGTCATTAATTTTATATGGGCCATAACATGATAATAATTATTGGTATAGGTCAGAATTGGTCAATGCATCCTTATTTAAAATGTGTTTTGCAGTCTAAAGGCCTATTTTAAAGTGTTTTAGCGTGTCTAGATTGTAACTGGTTCTGGATATAACCATAACCAATGCTCCTCTCCATCATGTAATATTCCGTAACGGCAGAATTTAACTCACTTGTGTCACGCCTCCAACTATTCTATGTGTTATAGCAGTTGTGTCCTTTGTTACGTGTTTAGAGAAGGGAGGAAAGAGGAACACAACATCCCCTTAGGCATCAAGGTGGCCTTCAGTGGTCACGCGGCTGGTCGGATGGGCGGTGCCTGCAGCAGGTGGCGATGGCGGCAGCGCCTTTATTTCCTCCAGATGTACGAACTACACAATTGTTTCCTAAAGCAAATGCCCCATGAGTGACAGAACCACGCGAAAGAGCCTGACAGCCTGTCAGTGTCCAGGAGTCCTCACATGAAACTTCCACCTAAAAGAGATAATGCAGGTTAGTGCTGCTTAGAGACGCTAAAGGTTCGGTCATACTGTATTAGTGAAATGTCAATAGTGTAGCGATGTATGAAGCCCAGCTCTCACAGAAGGCACTTTCAAATCAACGGTAAATTCGCATGACCAACTGAACCTGATGCAAAATTTCATTTTCGCACTCATGCAAAACCAGCACGAACATTACCATTGAAATTACAGGATTTTGCCCACGAAAATTAGATGAACAGCAGTAAATTTGACCACACATTAGTTTGACCACCCAGAAATGAAAATTTTGCCGCCATTTACTCACCCTCATATCTTTTAAAACCCATAAGACTTTGGATCGTCTTTGGAGCACAAAGATATTTTTAATGAAATCTGAGAGATTTCCCTTCATTGAAAGTCTGTTCACCCAAAGTATTTATAACAGGGATGCAAACAGGTAAAGTGGGAAAAAGCTGAGAACGTTGCGGGGGCATGCTCCGAACAGAATTTTTTAAAAGATATTTGCTTTACATGCTCATTTGTAGTTACTTTAAGTTTTTTTTTTATTATTATTTGTTATTACCTTGTAATAACAAATAATAATTGTTATTACAAGGCCTATACAGCGTCTGTTACACCACATCCAAAAACAAATTTTTCACACACACAAAAAAAACAAACATTGTTGCAACATTTCACCAAAATCAAAATTGAATAGACTACATTTGGTCAAAATCGCATGTTATAAAAAGATGAAGTGCTATGGCTATTTAAGACAATATTGGCTGATTAGACGGCAATACTAGAGCTAAACTGCAAACTTGCCCTCTCTCTCTTCACCGTTCCCACATCTCAGACCCCCCACCCCATAAAAACACTTTCTCATTGGATCTATGCAAATCCCATAAGTGACCTATTTTGATCTCAAAAAGGTGAGTTGTCACTGAAAAGTGAGGAGTTTTCACCTATGTTATAAAGAGATGGTAAAAGAAATCCATATGAATTGGGTGGTTTATTCCAAGTCTTCTGAAGAGACATGATTACTTTATATGATTTTATTTACACAGAGTACTGAAATATGGTAAACAAAAGCTCAAGCATTTACTTTACAATCTCTTTATGAACAATTTGAACTGTCAGAGTTTTGGGTAAATAGACTTTCAATGGAGGAAAAATGTAAACATTAAAAAAAATCTTTATTTGTATTTCGAAGATGAACAAAAGTCTTATGGGTTTGAAACGACATGAGAATTTTCATTTTTGAGTGAACTAACACTTTAAAAGGGTTACTTCACCCAAAAATGAAAATTATCCCATGATTTATTCACCTTCAAGCCGTCCTAGGTGTATCTGACTTTCTTCTTTCAGCTAAACACAATTGGAGTTACATTATAAATATCCTGGCTGTTCCATGCTTTATAATGGGAGTGAATGGTAGGCCTTCTGAAGCGAAGCGATGGGTGTTTGTAAGAAAAATATCCATATTTATAACTTTATAAACTATAATCACTGACTTCCGGGAACAGCCATATGCGACATATTGACAAACGCGGAAGCGCAGAGGATTGAGTCAAACAAAACACCGGTCACAAATTAGAAGTCTAAAACTAGAATTTTTAACGAGAAATGTTGGAGGATTTCGATATAAGAGAAGAGGAGCTTAGAGCCCTATTTATTTGAACCGCGAGAGACGTCTAAGCTTAGGCTACTCCTACATCGTGCGTCGGGTCAGAGGTCACTCTTCCGCCAGAACTAGACTCGCATATGGCCATTACTGGAAGCCAGTGATTATAGTTTAAAAAGTTATAAATATGGGCTTCGCTTCAGAAGGCCTTTATTAATATGGATTGCTTTTATGATGGATGGATGTGCTTTCTTGGTCTTCAAAATCTTGGGTACCCCACCATTCATAAAGCTTGGAAGAGCCAGGATTTTTTATTTTTAATATAACTCAGATTGGGTTCAACTGAAAAAAGAAAGTCATTTACACCTACGATGGCTTGAAGGTGAGTAAATCATGGAATAATTTTCATTTTTGGGTGAACTAACCCTTTTTCAATCATGTTTCAATGAATCCACGGTTGTACAAGAGATTCAGGAGTTAAACTGCTACTTGTATAAATGTTAGAAGCCGTGCATTTGTTTTTGTGTTCACTGAGTCAATGAAAACGTCTTGTGATAGTAAGTCACCTGTTCGCTGAGCCCCGTGGGGTCGTGTTCTTTCAGATGACACTCCAGAGAGGACGTGTGGCAGCAGGAGGCATATGATGTTACACCCCTTTTAGCAGGACATGCCCTGCGGCTGCCATGTAGAGGTCGATCAGAGTCCGATACATCTCCAGATGAAGAGGAAGAACTGCAGCCTGCAGGGAAAGATGACAGTTGTCACATTCTATAAAAACGTGACTAGAAATGTACACAAAGACAATCAAGTTGTCATTCGGTTAATAAAATGAATTTTCAGCAGCAGTGACAGCAGAAACTAAAAGCAGAATCATTTCAAAAGAAATGTGCAAGATTAAAATGTATTTAAAAGACTATTTTATTAATATTAACTTATTTTTAGCAGTATTTTAATGAAAGAACCTTTTATATAGGACTTTTTCAGAGTGAAATTATTGTCTGTAAACTTCCACTGAACCCAGAACATTTAATTAATTAATGATAATTTATTGAATTTATGAAAAACGCTACAGTGCAAAACCACCTGTCAGCTGGTGGTTTGGGGGACATTCTGCATCCGCGCCTCTCTCGGGACTCTCTATCATCTGGCACTGAGCTTTATGGCCCGTACAACAGCGCGCTACAGCAAACACTCCTTGCCCTCCATTCCCATTGACAGCAACACACTCTTTCTGCCCATCACTCACCTGTCAGAAAGAAAATTATTAAACATTACTCTGCTTCACTTACTCTCTGGTGTAGAGTAGTGACTTGCATCAGGTTGACAGTTTAAACCGTATTTTTTGAGGATACTGAACAAAATTTCTCTGATAATGACCTCCAATCTTTCTCCAGCTCTCGCGCCGTTATGTGAGAAACTGGAGCAGCTCAGCATCTCTTCACCTTGGCGACAGCGGGCCACAGCTGTGGCGAAACCTGAAGCGCCTGACCTCTCAGACCAAACCGATCTACAGAGCAGATCCTCTCCTGTGAGAAAACACACATGTAGTGGCAACCTCATTAAAAATACACAACACCACCTTAATGGTTACAGATATGTTTTGGCCACTATGTTACCCATCATGGCAACACTAGTTTTAAACTGCAAAAGCATCCACATAAACAAGCCTGGGCCAGTAACAGACTACCAAAAACTGTTTAATACTATTTTGTAAGTTAAACTGTTCCAAAATGTTTTTCAGGGAAGAAAATAATGCAATAAATGATTGTATGTAAAGTATGTTATGTGATGAAAGTCACTATTAATATACAATTTGCATGTAAATAAACCAGTAAAACAAAACAATAAATATGGTTAATATTAATATTTATTATTAATAATGTTTTAAAGTATATTATATTAATTCAGTGCAGTCTACTAAATATAATATTAAAATGTTACATGATGAAAGTCACTACTAAATACACAATAAGTATGTAAATCAGTAAAACAAAACTATAAATATGGTTAATATTAATAATAAATATTAAGGTTTTATATTATATTACTGTATATTCACTGCACTCTAAATATAGCATTAAATTAATTTTAATATTAAATACGATAATTATTTTATTATATAAATTCATTGCAGTCTGCTAATTATAGTATTTAATTATTAAAGGTTAATATGAAATATTAAAAATGTTGTTATATTACATTATATTAGAAATGTACTGCAATCTGCTAATTATAGTATTAAAATCATCATACATCAGACTGTAATATCAGTCCACATTATTACTGTTGCTCAGCAAGTCACATTGTTGAAGCTTTACCTGTGAGTGTGGAGGTTGGGTCGGGCAGGGCGACCACTATGTTGGGTGTAGTGAGGCGGTGGTCCTGTGGCAGAGACTCTGGGTTAATGACCTGTTTGACTGAATGATAGAGGAGCTGTTGCAGAAGCTCAGCAGAGCTGGAGTTTGGACTCAGATTCAGAAGCACCGCCGCTACACCTGAAAACACACACGGACCAGAGCTGGTTATCTGGACAGACTGATACTCTCATCCATCTAATAATACACACGAATAATAGTTTGAATTGTTGTGTGTGTGTGTGCTAACCAGCGACGTGTGCCGCTGCCTGTGACGTTCCGCTCTTGGTAGTGAAGCAGGTAGAGCAATCACTGGATGCGCTGATGATGTCATCCCCGGGTGCGAACACGTCCACGCAGCGGCCCACGTTGGTGCCTGTCTTTCCAGTGCTCAACGGCTGGTCGGCAAAATTAACAGCCCCTACTGTTATCACCTGCATCAGGGGAACAAATGATGGCAAAACCAATTATATTGACAAGCAAATGCTTTTCTGAAGGATTCAACCCATTGTAATCTCAGGCCGGTACCTCGGGCTCTGAGGCTGGTGAGTACAGGCACGCATCATCGTTGTAGTTACCAGCTGCAGCAATGAGCACTGCACCAGATTCAACCATTGTCCTGCAGGCAGCGTTGAGGGTGCGACTGAATCCCCCTACAAATGGCAGCAGTAGGATCACGGGTCTGATAGGCTGAGACATCAGAGATGACTGGATGTACTCCAGACCTGTAACAGAGTTGTGTAAAATAATAATATAATATTTGTATTTACTGTTTGTTTGTTTACCTGCCAAAGCTCATGACACTGCTTATTATTTAATAAAAAATATTTTCTTGTTTATTATTTTTCCTTTAATATATATAAATATAGTCAAATTTTGGTTTGACTATATATATATATAGTCAAACCAAAATTTATTCAGACACCTTGAACATTTCATTCATTAATACAGTTTATTCACTATAGTTTAAAAAATGGTAATAAAATATGACAAGATTTAAAAGTTAAACTGTCAGAAAAAAATTATCTTAATTATGTCAGATAAAACTTAAGCAAAACATGGTCAGGTCAAAGTGTATGAATAATTTTTGGTTCCAATTTTTTATCAATTTTACTGGTATGAAGAATTTTTGAGTATAATATGTCACAGTTTACTTTATTTACATAAATGAACTACAGTGTCCTGAACCCACTAGTAAAAAATATATCAAAAAAATGTCGGAATTTTTGGTTTGACTGTATGTATGT
>RJVU01049825.1:380761-420593 GCA_003731715.1 Anabarilius grahami
AAAATCATCAGTATTAAAACAATAAAAGACCTGAAATATTTCAGTTGGTGTGCAATGAATCTAAAATATATGAAAGTTTAATTTTTATCATTACATTATGGAAAATAATGAACTTTATCACAATATGCTAATTTTTTGAGAAGGACCTGTATTTATTTTTATGTTTTGGTTTACCTGCCAAATCTCCTGACAGTTTATATATATGTAATATATAATATACTGTATAGAATTTTTTATAACGTATAATAATAATTTTGTATTAATATTATTTTTNTTTTATTAATATTATTTTTTATTCATTCATTATTTATGTTTTAGTTTACCTGCCAAAGCTCCTGACACAGTACCCTTGCCTTGGCAGTTCAACACTCGGACACTGTTCACACTGGCACCTCGAGCTACACCCGAGTCCCGTCCACTGACCACTCCTGCTATGTGCGTCCCATGACTGTCACACTGACTTGCCTGCGGGCAGAAGACCGTAGAAAGTGATGGACATATGCTTCTCGTTAGCACTTACACACATTACATTCACCAACCTGTCTGTGAACTCTGACCCCATCCTCCTCTGGCACACTGTTGAAGTCCGTCACCATAACCCTGTCCTCAATCTCACGATGAGTCTCCTGAACGCTTGTGTCTAAGAGATACACTCCCACCTTTGCTCCGTCATCTGCATACACACAATCATGACGGCTCAACAGACCATAAATGGCAAAACACATGAAGAACAGGGATTGAAGATTGAAGATTAAACATTTTAGTACCCTAAAAAGCATTTACAAAGGATTTAAAAAGAGAGAGGAGATTTTAGCTCACTGGGTGGTGAGTATTTTCCAGGCTCATGTTTGTTTTGAAGGATGCGCTGCAGGTTCCATGGGATGCTCTGGGCAAAGATGGAGGAATCCTCTTCAATGTATTCCACATGGGGCAGCTTTACTGCCTGCCAAAAACACATGCAATGGAATGAAAAAGACAGACAATAACCGAAGAATTATTTTAATTCCAGTTCGATTTTCTTTTTTCAGTCCATAATACAGCTCAAACTTTCTAAAATATGAAACTGAGAGCATTATTGTGCAATAATGTCTGTTAATTACCATGTGAAGAACATCGCTGCTCATTTTCACCAGAAACCCGTGGAAGGCCCCAGAATAAGTCTGAAGTATTTCGATCAGGTATCCGCGTTTTGCGGCTTTTGCGCGGAGTCTTCGCGCGGTGCGATCCACCTGGTTCACGTGCGTCCCGTTCCGCATCACCACTATATACTGACCCGGCATGCGCCACGCATCCTGTGCGTAAAACACACACAGTATTTGATTCAGTAAGCTTAATATATATAAAATCATCATTTATTGGATACTTTCAATAGGGAGGTGGCTGTCCTGAACCCTAACCCCTAAATTTCAACTTGTGAAAATATTGAAATACTTTTTGCTATTATTTCCATTGTTGTTTTTAACAAAATATTTTGGATTTTTTTTAAGAAGTGAAGTTAAAAACATATACATTTATTTTATATTTTATTTTTAAATCATGAAACTTAATGTCACTACCGAAACAGTGTATGTTTTAGTCCATTGGCTGAGACTGATTTTGACCACACTTCTACATTTTTGATCAGGAAATATTCCTGTGTCCCTCCCTCTCATAGCCTCTCTTTCATAGTAGATAGGGCCCATCGTTTTGAGTTAAATGTGTTCAAAAGTCTAAAAAACTGTGTAACTTTAAGGAACGTCATTGCCAGACACCTTTTTCTGCAATTAAGCTAACTTTTTTGGGTGTTATTCCATAAAATTTAGCTTTTGTGTGTTTACAACTGTTCCGAACTGTGCTAGCTAACCATGTGCCGATAAGCATATTTGAGCTAGGCTCAAAAGTATCTAAAATTGTCACTACCAAAACAGTCATGACCGAAACATTTGGTAAAGTTTCGGTTGTGACATCATTGTTTTTTGGGTGTTATTTGATCAAATTTAGTGTTTGTGTGTGTACAGCCGTGCTAGGTAACCATGTGCTGATTATCATCTGTGAGCTAGGCTCAAAAGTATCTAAAATTGTCACTACCGAAACAGTCACGACCAAAACATGTCATCATTGTTTTTGTAGTGACAAAAGGGAACACAATCATTTATTTGGGTTAAATAAACTAAATTTTAGTACAGTTATTAAAATCATTAGTGTTTTAATATGTTTTATTAGTGTTTTAGCATGTGAGTTAAAATTCTGTAATGTGATGTGGTCACTACCAACACATTACTGTCACTACCGAAAATGTGCAGTCACGACCGAAACGGGACGTTTTTTCAAAAATAAAGTATACTGAATTAACAACTAAGATGTTATTGTAGTGTTTGGTTCACTGCATATTCAAACTAATGAATCCTTAACTTTGAAATCAGTATCATAAACTTTGACTTTTACAAAGAAAGATTGGATTCAAAAGACAACAAATCTCATAAATTACTTTTGAAATATTGTTAAAATTGTAATCGTTATTGATTTACCTGTATAAACTTTTTTTTAAAATAGCAAAAAATACATTTACAAGGTCGATGTAAACAAAATCTTAATAGGTCAATGTAATCCTTCTTATTAAATTATTTATTATTGTGTTTCGGTAGTGACAAATTTGGGGAGAGGAAAAATATTCCAAAACTTTCTGAAAATACAATATGAGAATTAACTGCACAATTACATCTCAAAAACATGCTTGTGTATACATATATAGAGAGAGAGCAAGAGAGTATATATATATATATATTTATACAGTGGTATGCAAAAGTTTTGGAACCCCTTGCAGAATCTGTGAAAATGTGAATAATTTTAACAAAATAAGAGGGATCATACAAAATGCAAGTAATTTTTTATTTAGTACTGTCCTGAGTAAGATATTTTACATGAAAGATGTTTACATATAATCCACAACACAAAAAAGAAGCTGAATTTATTAAAATATGTCCGTTCAAAAGTTTGGGAACCCTTGATTCTTAATACTGTGTGTTGTTACCTGGATGATCCACGACTGTTTTTTTGTTGTGTGTTGGTTGTTCATGAGTCCCTTGTTTGTTTTGAGCAGTTAAACTGAACTCTGTTCTTCAGAAAAATCCTCCATGTCCTGCAGATTCTTCAGTTTTCAAGGATTTTTTGCATGTTTGAACCCTTTACAGCAGTGACTGTATGATTTTGAGATTAATCTTTTCACACTGAGGACAATTGAGGGACTCAAACACAACTATTAAAAAAGGTTCAAACATTCACTGATGCTCCAGAAGGAAACGCGATGCATTAAGAGTCGGGAGGTGAAAACTTTTTTAATTTAAAGATCAAAGTAAATTGTACTTAATTTCCCTTCCGGGAAACATGCAAGTATCTTCTGTTGCTTCCGAAGGGAAATACTAGATGAAAAAAAAAATATTTCAACAAAATAAGAAAAATTTGGACATCTTCATCCTGTTCAAAAGTTTTCACCCCCCGACTCTCAATGCACCGCGTTTCCTTCTGGAGCGTCAGTGAATGTTTGAACCTTTTTTAATAGTTGTGTTTGAGTCCTTCAATTGTCCTCAGTGTGAAAAGATGAATCTCAAAATCATACAGTCACTGCTGGAAAGGGTTCAAATATGCAAAAAATCCTTGAAAACTGAAGAATCTGCAGGACATGGAGGATTTTTCTGAAGAACAGAGTTCAGTTTAACTGCTCAAAACAAACAGACTCATGAACAACCATCACAAAACAAAAAAACAGTCGTGGATCATCCAGGTAACAACACACAGTATTAAGAATCAAGGGTTCCCAAACTTTTGAACGGACATATTTTAATAAATTCAGCTTCTTTTCTGTCTTGTGGATTATATGTAAACATCTTTTATGTAAAATATCTTACTCAGGACAGTACTAAATAAAAAATAACATGCATTTTGTATGATCTCTCTTATTTTGTTAAAATTATTAACATTTTCACAGATTCTGCTTGGGGTTCCCAAACTTTCGCATACCACTGTACATAATGATGTCCATGGATTTTTGGTCATATAAAGTGTCCTTATTACACATTAATATACTGGGGCTAACAATGTGCCTGCTACTTCAGAAAAAATATATATGTAAAAATGCATCTTGTTCATTAGTTTTACTTTATTATTTTATTTGTTTTATTTTATAAATCTATTAATAAAAATCTCCATTCTGTAGACATGACAAAAGCACTTTGCTTGATTTACAAGAGAACAAACTTTATATATCAAAATCATTTCTTTAACATTTATAAAAAGATCATGTGATCAAATGCCCACTATGCTATAGTACACAGAAAACTCAATTACTGAATTTTGCTATTTGATATGCAGCATTTTTCTTTCCCTAAGCATAAATTTCAAAAAACAAAAATTGTTTAGTTAGGAAAAATACAGTTTTTAAAGTTAATATCAGGTAATAAGCCCATAGAGTGATTAGTACCTTCGTGCACCTGTAAAACTGGGCGGATGGCCTGCTCTCTGCTTCAGGCTGGGTGTCATCCTGCAGAATTAGAGACAGGATCATCTCTTCATCCTCAGTGTAGTCTTCATCACTCTCAACCACAGCCACAAGACCCAGCAGAAAACTCAGACAGCACACCGTCACGACGCCTCTCATTTTGTGGACACTTTTTGTGCCTTTAGGTCAAACTGAAGAATAAAAAAATAACCAGTTCAAGTGATATTGCTCGTCATATGGTAAGGCAGACGTATGAAGCAGAGAGATTTGGAGCTGAAGTGTATCCTCCTCATGTCATTTAACATGTCATTTGAATATCTCTGACGGACTGAACGCTGTGAGGTGGGGCGTGCTGACGTTTCTCGAACGATGCCTCGTTAATAAATACAGCAGAAGAGGAGTCAGATTACAGTCCACCCACACACATATTATCCGCTTACTATTCCTGCACAGGCTTGTAACATTTGCTCAAGTGAAACCTGTCAAATGAAAGTGTCAATGAGGCTACATATAGTCTAACAAATAAAATGAGAAGTTTTAAACAATACGTTGAACTGAAATTGAACTGTAGTGAATTTTTATTTTATTTTTAAACTAGGCAAAAGGAAGATGCACGTTTTTACACAGAACATAAAGCACGCTCACATGTCACCTGCGCGCGTCCGTGAGAGTCAAATAGTTGCACGTGTCTGATGCTGCTGTAAACTTTGAGCAAATACAGATTCACGTCGTCCTCTGTTGGTCAGATAGTGGTATTGTTGAAGGGCTAAAAGAGTCGTGATCAAATTAAACGAGCAAAACACTTAAAGGGTTAGTTCACCCAAAAATGAAAATTCTGCCATTTATTACTCACCCTCTTGACGTTTCACACCCGTAAAACCTTCGTTAATCTTCAGAACACAAATTAAGATGTTTCAGTTGAAATCCGATGGCTCCGTGAGGCCTTCATAGGGAGCAATGACATTTCCTCTGTCAAGATCCATAATGGTACTAAAAACATATTTAAACCGGTTCATGTGAGTCCAGTGTTCAATATTAATATTATAAAGCGACGAGAATATTTTTGGAGAGCCAAAAAAAACTAAATAACGACATATTTAGTGATGGCCGATTTCAAAACACTGCTTCAGGAAGCATCGGAGCACAAATGTATCAGTGTGTCGAATCTGCTGTTCGGAGCGCCAAAGTCACGTGATTTCAGCCGTTGGCAGTTTGACATGCGATCCGAATCACGCTGAATCATTTATGCTCCGAATCTTCCTGAAGCAGTGTTTTGAAATCGGCCATCACTAAATAAGTCGTTATTTTGTTTTTTTGGCGCTCCAAAAATATTATCGTCACTTTATAATATTAATATTGAACCACTGTACTCACATGAACCGAAAAATATGTTTTTAGTACCTTTATGGATCTTGAGAGAGGAATTGCTCCCCGAGGCCTCACGGAGCCATCGGATTTCAACTAAAATATCTTAATCTGTGTTCTGAAGATGAACGAAGGTCTTACGGGTGTGGAACGACATGAGGGTGAGTAATAAATGACAGAACTTTCATTTTTGGGTGAACTAACCCTTTAATAATAGCCTAGGGCTGGCTATACTTTTCTCCTTGTTTTTTGTTTGTTTGTTTGTTTTTTTGCTTGTTTGTTGTAGTACTCAAGAATTATTATGAAACTAGTATGAAAATAAAATGCAAGCTGTCTAAAGTAGGTTACAAGAGAACTATAGCGACGATGATGACGCAATCCCATATTCTAGAGTGTCATTTGTTTGTAAACGATCTGATTATGCAAATCGCATGCCAGAGGCCTGGGCAGTATGCATGATTAATAATCTAATTGCTTTAACAGAGGCTGAAATGTATGTCAAGTTTGCATAGGCCTAATCATTTTTGGAAAATGTCCAGAAACGTTCCATGACATTCGAAACATTACGAATTAATTCTACAGATAAATAAACAGAACATGTAGAATTGTTCAATAATGAGTTTTCTGAAACGTTTATATTCATTTCTGTTCTATAAGCTTTAATGAAAGTGTAGTTCTTAAGGTTTTATTTTCGCGCTTTGTCATGTAGAGTTTAAGGTGGTGAGAAAACTTGAAAAAATCTGAAATGTTCCATTTGTTTACCTGGATATCTGTGAAATGCACTGCAGAACTTTCACTGAGACCAGTAACTAATGAATAGTGCTGAGGGGTAACGCATTGAGTTACGTAATCAGATTACTTTTTCAAGTAACCAGTAAAATAACGCATTACTTTTTCAATTTACAACAAAACATCTAAGTTACGTTTTCAAATAGTAACGCAAGCTACTTTTTCACATTTATTGACTGACGGCTCTCCTGTCTCCATGTTGAGAGAAATAAAGGTCAGAGGTGTTGTGTGCGTAAACATGATGGTTATTGTAGTTCTAGACTAAATGTGAACATGTATTTACTCATCTCACTTGGACAAAAACATTCAGTATTTCTCAAAATGAATACAAATGTATGCAAACCTGTAATAATTAATTAATAATTAAATTACACAAATATACTTTATGTATTTAATCTCACTTTGATCTAATTCAACCATACTAAAAAAAATAATAATAACTTTAGATTAGATTTAGAAATAAGAGTGTTAAACTTCCTTTTCCTGTATCCTATTCTTCTTTAGAATGGCAGCACAGATGTAAGGTTAGAGCTGCGCCCTCTACTGTACAGGCGTGAATCTGCATTTCCTTCAGCCTGAGGCTTATTCATTCACTTTTGGTGTGAAATGGCCTTAAAGGGTTAGTTCACCCAAAAATTTAAATTATTCATTAATTACTCACCCTCATGTTGTTCCACACCTGTAAGACCTTCGTTCATCTTCGGAACACAAATTAGGATATTTTTGATAAAATCCGATGGCTCAGTGAGGCCTGCATCTCCAGCAAGACAATTAACACTTATATTGCCCAGAAAGCTACTAAAGACATATTTAAAACAGTTCATGTGACTACAGTGGTTCAACCTTAATATTACAAAGCGACGAAAATACTTTTTGTGCGCCAAAAAAACTAAATAACGACTTTATTCAACAATATCTAGTGATGCGCAATTTCAAAACACCGCTTCATGAAGCTTCAAATCTACACAAATCTTTTGTTTCGAATCAGTGGTTCGGAGCATAAATCAAACTGCCAAAGTCACGTGAACCATTGAAATTTTGAAACACTTATGACATAAAGCCTCGTTTATTAAAATCACGTGACTTTAACGCTCCGAACCACAAGATTCGTGAAATTCAAAGCTTCATGACGCAGTGTTTTGAGATCACTCATCACTAGATATTGTTGAATAAAGTCGTTATTTAGTTTTTTTGGTGCACAAAAAGTATTCTCGTCGCTTTATAATATTAAGGTTAAAACCACTGTAGTCACATGAACTGTTTTAAATACGTGTTTAGAAGCTTTCTGGGCAATGTAAGTGTTAATTGTCTAGCTGGAGATGCAGGCCTCACTGAGCCATTGGATTTTATCAAAAATATCTTTTGTGTTCTGAAGATGAACGAAGGTGTGGAACGGCATGAGGGTGAGTAATTAATGACAGAGTTTTCATTTTTGGATGAACTAACCCTTTAACATTTGCCAAAAATAGAACTTTTTTGTTGTTATTTAAAAAACAAACAAGCAAGCCCAGCCCATGAGAAAAAGTAACGCAAAAGTAATGTAACGCATTACTTTTCATAAAAAGTATCTGAGTAATGCAACTAGTTACTTTTTAAGGGAGTAACACGATATTGTAATGCATTACTTTAAAAAGTAATTTTCCCCAACACTGCTCACGAAGCATAAAACCAAGCTGAACGGACAGGGGGGACAACATAGCAGACGACACAAATAGCTGACAGCAATGTGCAGCACAAGTCCTGAAAAGTAAAGCCAAAATGTGCTGGATGCAGTATAGGTTATTAACCCCGCCCTCTCCATGCAATCTAATGGGACGTGAGACAAACTAAACAATCCAATTTCACTTCAAATACATTTTTTTCAAAGATGGTTTCTCTCATTTTATGTAGTTATTATCACGCGGATGTAAGTTCAAGTGTTCGTTTTTTAAATAAGTTATTTGGTCTTAGTTTTTTGATGCTATAAAATGGGAGTGTGACGTCATGATTGACAGCTTCTCTAAGCAGTCACTGAGGCACCAACTTTTTTCTGGATTTTTGCGAGGAGATTGGAGCTTTAACTTTAAATTCTTCATTTCCATAACTGTTTGTTTCACACTGACATAATGAGTTGTTCTGCAGTAAACCATACTAACTGATACTGTGGGCGGGCCTTGATACCGCAGCTCCACATCACTGCGCAGACTCGGGTTCTAAGATGTCAGCACCATATTGGGACATTGGCTTCACTTTTCTACAACAGATGAGAGTGAAGGTGCATCGTCCATCTTTTTTTACAGTCTATGTCTAAACAGCAATAACAGTAGACAAACGAAGTCAGTGTTTTTTTTAGCACAAACGGAATGACATCATTTCCTGAAATCCTTTATAAATGACAAAACTAGGCGACATAAAGGACTTTCACACCAACAGGCCAACTAATTTATCTAAACAAGTAAATTACATTATTATTAATGTTAGAGACATGGACAAATGTATAGTACAATGCTTTATCTTAACTCATAGGCAATGACCGTAGACAAGGACAATTGTACAAGTACAAAGCAGCCGACTCCTTTTTGGCAGAAATGGAACCTAATAAATGGAAAGTCCCCACCATGACAGGAAAACAAACATGAGTGTTGCACATACTTTGTGGCCGAAATGATTCAGAGTTCAGTAGGCTACTGCAAGTGTATTTTTACATAGTTAAAAATATCTATAACTGGCTCGGCAATTATCTCTAACACATTTAAAGAATTTTACAACCACACTACATTTAAATAATCTAAAATCAGATATCAGTCCAGATATGTATATGAAGGAGCACCACAGACAGATATAAAAACAACACATTCCAGGCAGTTCCTCTTTCAGTGTCCTCTGGTGTAAGTGGTATCAAGGTCACAAGTATTTCATCACCTAATGTTTAAACTTTTTCCAGCCTAATTTCCCTGAGAGTGGAACGAGCCTATTATCATATGCTTGTGACAAAGTCATGGCCAGACCTTGTGACATTAACATGCCTAATGTAAAATGTGATGGCATAGCCTACATTACACACTTAAAATACTTTTAAAAGTATGACAACATAGTGGCAAATGATGATTTGGACATTAATCAAAAGGCACTATTCACTCTCCAGCTCAGATGTGAAGTAACACGAGTCCTCCATTTTCCCATAGTACATGTCTCGGTTCGGGTCTGCTCCTGTGGTTCTTCTGTCCGTCACTGGAGTGCTAGAACATGCCAGCACACTGGGAGAACTTCGACATGTGTGGAGGACGATGACACGCTCACTGTGTTTGTGCTCAGCGTGGAGTTTTGGATCTGCCGATATTTCTACTTTTTCATCATCACAGAAGCCAGCCAAGGGAGCTCTTATTGGTTTCGGTGGACTGTAACAGGAAAATACATGTGAGTTTTATGCAGTTTAAAAGTGCATATTGTATTTCGGGCTAATTTTAAAAAAGTTTAATGTGTAAAAAGTTTTACACATTAAAGGTGCAGTGTGTAATATTTAGGAGGATTGACAGAAATGCAATATAATATACATAACTATGTTTTCAGTGGCGTATAAAGACCTTACGTAATGAACCGTTATGTTTTTATTACCTTAGAATGAGCCATTTCTATCTACATAAACCGCAGGTCCCCTTACGTTAAGTCGCCATTTTGCACGACATGTTTCTACAGTAGCCTTAAACGGACAACCTGCTCTACACAGCGCGTTTGCTTGACTGGCTACTCTCTGCTGTCTCAAACGACGACCTCTTTGTCCTGTGTCAGCCACCGTAGCTTCTTTATATTGCAATTCGCAACCTAATTCTAGATGGTGCTAAAATTTACACACTGCACAATTCTTTTCTCAGAATTGCAAGATTTAAACTCGCAATTTAGAGTTATAAAGTCAGAATTGTGTGTTATAAAGACGAGATATAGTCGCAATTTTGACTTTTTCTCGCAATTGCGAATTTTTATCACGCAATACTTACTTTTTTTCTGAGGATTTTGATATAAAGTCAGAATTTTGAGATATAAAGTCAGAATTGCGAGTTATAAAGTCAGAATTACAAGATATTAAGTCAGAATTACGAGTTATAAAGTCAGAATTGCGTGATACAAAGTTGGAATTTCAAGTTATAGTCAGAATTTCAAGTTATAAAGTCAAAATTGTGTGATATAAAGTCAGAATTGCAAGTTATAAAATCAGAATTGCATGATATAGTCAGAATTACAAGATATAAATTCAGAATTATGAGTTATAAAGTCAGAATTGCATGATATAAAGTCAGAATTACAAATTATAAAGTCAGAATTGCGTGATAAAAAGTTGGAATCGCAAGTTAAAAAGTTGGAATTGCATGATATAAAGTCAGAATTGCAAGATATAAAGTCAGAATTGCAAGATATAAAGTCAGAATTGTAAGATATAAAGTCAGAATTGCGTGATATAAAGTCAGAATTGCAAGATATAAAGTCAGAATTGTAAGATATAAAGTCAGAATTATGAGTTATAATGTCAGAATTGCAAGTTATAAAGTAAGAATTGCGTGATATAAAGTCAGAATTACAACATATAAAGTCAGAATTGTGTGATATAGAGTCAGAATTGCGTAATATAACGTCAGAATTGCATGATATAAAGTCAGAATTACGAGTTATAAAGTCAGAATTGTGTGATATAAAGTCGAAATTGCAAGTTATAAAGTCAGAATTACGAGTTATAAAATCAGAATTGCAAGTTATAAAGTCAGAATTGCAAGTTATAAAGTCAGAATTGCATGATATAAAGTCAGAATTACAAGATATAAAGTCAGAATTGCAAGACAGAAAGACAGACAAAAACAAAAAAACAAGCATCATTCACAAGGTGAAAAGATTTGAAGGAGAAAATCCTGAGAAGTGATGCCCAAGATGCATATTTTTTGTCGGACAGGTAAGGGAATTCATTATTGTCTTGACCACTCTCTTAAACTTACAAGTATCAGTGTAATTTACATAAAACTGTCTAACACCATTGTGGTATTGGTACTAGCTATATACTGCAGATAGCCTATACCCTTAGAGACTGTTGAGTTGTAAAGTTGTTTCTTCAAGATTTTTACAAAAATAATCTTATCACATATAACATAACTCTAAAAGAGGTAAGATTCTCTAAAAGTCAATTATCCAAATGCTTAACCCAGTTACAGAGTGAATGAAGACTTAAATGTGTCTTGATGGGCCCTCAGAAAACACAAACACAGACCCCAGTGTAATGACAGGAAGAGAAGGAAGACTGGATGAATGAATGGACAATTGTGGTGAGATCATTTAAATTAAATGTAGGGTAGGCAATTTTTTTCATAAACACTATGTTTTCAGACATCACACGTCATCAGCGCATTCAATGATGCTATGCAGAGTTGTAGACAGACAGTCGCTGAGCACGACAAACAAATAGCAGCCACCTTTTACAGTTCCTCCTGAACCAAAACAACGAGCTTATGCTGCGTTCATGCCAAGTCATAACCGTAATTTAGAGACAGCAACCCGTGACGTTCTACCCGGAGCTTTTCACGTCCTCAGAATCGGATTTGTTTCTGTGTCAACACTATCAACGGCGAAATGAATCTGCAGCAGTCAGGTGGTACAAGTAAGACCTCTGTATTTTGTTTACGTTCATTATTATTGTAATGTTATATGCTTTGATACATGAGGTAATTTAACACCATCTCATATGATGCTTTGCTGCATCTGCTTTGGCTGGGTTTTGAAGGAGGAGGGGCTTTGGAGACGCTCTGAAGGGAGGGTGAGATCTCATGCTCTAGCCACTCTGAAATTGCCTACCCTACCTTTAACCATTCACTCTTAAATGCATGAAATCTAAATGGACAATTCTTTCTTTTTTTTTTTTACAGAATATTACAGTGTGTATTATAAATGATTTATCCTTGCATTCCATTAGCAAATTTTAATTTACTTTTAAATAAATACATAATTTGCCAGTGTAGTAAAACTTTAAATTATTTTTTTTATAATTATTATAATGTAATAATTATAATCTATTATAAATATTTATCGAATCTTATTTCACAATATATTCCCTGAAAAGTCTTAATATCCCATGCAATCTAAAATAATTTTTTGTATTGTCTGTAAAGAGATCTTACTCTAACCTTTTTTCATCTGAGCTTTCAGCACTCGAGTCTTGTTTTTCAGCCCCACAGAGCTCTTCCTTCTCTGCCAGTATAACAGTCACCTGTTGGACAGGGTAAACACTCTAATGTAACACACTCTGCCAAGTTATATGAACATTATAATCAAAGTCAATTGCTTGAACATAAACATACAATCCATCTATTACCGAACAGTGGGAACAGCCCACTTTCCTTACCCTGGGGTAACACTGACACATGGACCAGACCGTCCCCATGCCCACCATTATCACTCCCACAGCGCAGAACGTGACGAACACCTGTGGTTCCTCTACGGAAATCATGAACAGACCCAACGCCACAAACGCCATCCCAAGAACAATGAGCCCATAGCGGTATGGCTTGTTCTCTGCCATGGAAGAAACTTGGAGGTCCAGCAGTGGTTAACAGAGGAAAGTACCGGTGACAGTGTGGAGCTTTATGACTGTGTCCCTATAGAGGTGAAGGGCAGACTGAGAGGGCAGGAGTGACTGACAGGACGCTGAGCCAGTGGAGAACCAAGATCCAGATCATTAAACCTGTAATGGGCCTTAGTCAGGTGACCTTCCCCCAGGTAAAGTTGCATTGGCTTAATAATTCTTACTACGTTCCTTTCCAGAATACTGGTATATTAACAACAGAGTAGAAGATAAATAAAGTACAAGTACATACCAAAACTTATACATCCGGATTTACAGACAAGGCTTAAGCCTAGTCTGTTTTAAAGTGGACTTATGCCCCCTTTCACAAGATGTAATATAAGTCTCTGGTGTCCCCAGAATGTGTCTGTGTAGTTTCAGCTCAAAATACCCCACAGATCATTTATTATAGCTTCTCAAATTTGCCCCTATTTCGGTGTGAGCAAAAACATGCTGTTTTTGTGTGTGTCCCTTTAACTCTCTGGAGTCGGGTAACGCGCCGGCAAATGAGCTGCTGCTCCCGGCCCCCTTTCCAGAAGAGGGTGAAGCTTTAACAGCTCACGCTTCGGTTGCTCAACAACAACAAAGCTGGAGAATCTCACGCAGCCACAATGAGGACTGTCAGTAACGGTGTTCAGCCTTACAATGTTCAAACATTGTTCATTGTTCAAACATCTACCTCGTTGGTAGATGCACCAGGGACCCGATTATAGCACTTAAACATGAAAAAAGTAATTTTTCATGAAATGTCCCCTTTAACTGAAAGCAACTTGCACTCATATATCTTAAAACATGTCAGAGCTATTGTTTTGTCTCAAGATGCACACCAGTAATGTTTTTTTTTTTCTAAGGCAACGCATGTTCGTAAATGCACTAACTGAACTAAGGCCTAATCCTGGCTTAATCTAAGCCCTGTCTGTGAAACCAGGCCTTAGTTTGATAATATTATTGGTTACCAAATACAAATCAACAAGAGTTTTTGTATCATATGGTGTATTGGTATTTAAATGCACAGGTGATAGCCAGGCAATACAAGAAAAATGTGTAACTGACAAAACATCACAGAAAATAGACTTATGCAGCATTATGTGATATAGTAATAATAAAACACACATGAAACAGAGATAATAGCTTCTGGTAGGCCTGTACAGTGACAGTGAATGTGACAATCAGGAGTGAAAGAGGCACATTTCCTCAATCCTATATTATACAACATAAAGTAAGCCCACCATTAATATAGAAAAATAAGATTATTTACATTAGGAAATTCCTAAGTCTTTCTAAAAACATGTTCTGGTCATTATGAAAAATCAAGGCACAATTCAATATTTGGTTCAGCTTATTGATAAAGAGGTACTCAAAACCATTAAAATCCCCCTGCAGTCAACAATTTTATCCCTTAAAACTCATCTTTGATCACCAAAATGACATATTTAAATGTTTTTTCCTGTGAATGTTTTTTTCTTAAAATGCCTTAAAATAGCTTGAACGTAACTCCACACTTTTGCCTCATTTAATATACACGGATCAATGAATATGATAATTAGCCCCGCCTCCACTCATGCACTCGGTCAACTTACTGAGGTAAATGCTGCACATTGGTATCGCTTTTTACAACGTGAGACACATAACAGTAACTAATATGATTAGCCTTTTGCTTGACTACTTTATTAAACGCAAACCATGTTCACATTCACGAGTCAGACAGCTGACTTCTAACGATCAGTATCTTTAGAAACGCTTTGAACAACTCAGAACATCAGTGGAGAAAGGTATATAGTTCATCATAACATCATAATATGCATCATACAGCCGCCATATGGCTAAATCTACACGATTTTTCATATCAACAGAAAAATATACCGGGATATCCTTCTTTTGAGACTCCCTTGCGCGGTCATTTAATAATATGCTAAAGCCCGCCGGCACGTTAACGTGATTGGTTACAAGGTAGTTTGTGACATCATAAACACCAGAGATTTCAAACCGCGGGTTTGAGACTGTCTTTGGTTTACTGCAGTTTTAAAGAGAAAATACTCAGCAATAGTGTTGACTTGTGAATTTGCACATGGTTTGTCTTAATGCATGTTAAAAACACCAGATAGACGTATGAACAACATTAAAAACTTGATTTTCACCACAGGGGGACTTTAAATGTATAACCAAGCATCTTAACCTTCATGTTCTGTTCAGACTGACTTTATATTTGGGGTCCAAAAGTCCCCAATAATATACACTACCATTCAAAAGTTTGGGATGGTTTTTTTTTGTTTTGTTTTTTAAAGAAAGTAACACTTTTATTGAGCAAGGATGCATTAAATTGATCAATAGACATTTACATTTACTTTATTCATCAAAGAATCTTGAAGAAAAAGAAAAAAAAGCAGTTACTTTCATAGCGCATTTGCAGCTGTGGTCAACATTGATAATAATCAATGTTTTTGAGCAGCAAATTAGCATATTATTATGATTTCCAAATATTAAAATGTGTTCAGATAGAAAATAGTTATATTAAATTGTAATGATATTTCACAATATTACTGTTTTAATGTATTTTTGATCAAATAAATGCAGCATTAGTGAGCATTAGAGACTTCCTTCAAAAACATTTAAAACTCTTACAGACCCAAAACTGGAATGGTAGTGTATGTGTAATATTAAATAATAGTACTAAATTCATCTCTCATTTCCCCTTCAAATTATTTTGAGTTCATTACCTTTAAGTTCATCTGACCCTATTTAAATCTTTTTTCCCCCTTTTTTATCATAAAGTAGGAATGAACATTTCATTACTGTAACTGGTATCTATATTCTAGTAACACTGTTTCTGTTTTTGACCAGAGTAAAAACACATTGTAGAGAAATACAATAAAACAAATGTAAGCAAACAAATCAGAAAATTATCAACCTTCAATGGCAAGTAGTTAGTAGGAACTACTTAATAGGTTAGTAAGTAAGAACTTTTGTAATGAGGATTTACATGAGGATTTAATAAACGGTCTTTACTATAACTGTCTTTATAAATATTTTCAATTTCATTATTCACATACATAGCTATGAAAAAGAAAAAAAACTAAATAATAGGGATGCACAAAATCATTGTTACCAGTTATCAGCCAATAGGCATGTTTTTTTTAATGTACTCCATATCATTTCAACAAGTAAAATAGCCTGCTATATATTTTTAGCCAAATGATGGGACTCCACACTATTTCTAACTGGCCTATTTTTAAAAGTTGTACATGTGTCATTTCTTTATTCCAATTGTTTAAAAAAAATTAGCCTACAAATCTTTTGTGATGGCAAGATAAGAAAGATTGTTTTCTCCACATTTTAAAAGCAGTTTTCCACTGTTTATGACATTTGGTGTCATTTGAAGCACATAGCAATGCAAACTTTGGTTATTGGTTTTAAAATATAAAACAAATATTGGTTATATACTGTACATACTGAAGGCCAAAATATCAGTGCATCCCTAAGAAATAGAAAACTGGCATGTTTAGTCAAGCTACATGCAACAAATAGCACAAATATGAGCTAGTTCAGTTTTAGGTTGGACAGGTAAGTCAATAGTATTTGTACAAAATTATGAAACTGAAGTTTCCTGTCACTCAAGGCACTTCATCATTTTCAGAACAGATTAGAGATAGAAATAGAGCTGCACGATATATCGGTTATCGGTAGACATTACAGATTTTTTTTTTTTTCATTTATCAGTCAATATTGTGTATTTGCATGTGAACTTGCTTCCCTTTTAGATTTAGATTACTTTTGCTGTCTGTATCTAACAATAACTTATAGGGATAGAGGTGTAAAAAGATATATCCCTTTAAGTCAATCATCTGTTGTCGAGTGCGGGCAGAGTTGTGTGCATTCATCCATAAAAATAAGTTACATTACTTTTTGTCATTCTTCAGCAGATCTAAAAATGAAAACTTATCCTTATTTTATGCTGTTTTGATGCCTACATTCGGTTGTAGAATTTAAAAGTGTTTAGCTCTTAATTGTGTTTTTTTTTTTTTTAANAATTTTTTTTTTTTTTTTTTTAAATAGTATGGATTTTGATATCTGACATTTTATCAGTTATCAGCCATAACATGAAAATAATTACTGGCTTATCTTTATCAGATGGATTTTTAATATAGTACCAGACAAAAGTTTGGAGACTACTTTTAATGCTTTTGAAAGAAGTTCCTTCTGCTCATCAAGCCTGCATTTATTTAATCAAAAATACAGAAAGAAAACAGTAACATTGTGAAATATTATTACAATTTACAATAATGGTTTTCTATTTTAACATACTTTAAATATAATTTATTTCTGTGATGGTAAAGCTGAATTTTCAGCATCATTACTCCAGTCTTCAGTGTCACATGATCCTTCAGGAATCATTCTAATATGATGATTTATTATCAGTGTTGGAAACAGTTATGCTGCTTAATNGAAACTACTTTTAATGCTTTTGAAAGAAGTTCCTGCTCATCAAGCCTGCATTTATTTGATCAAAAATACAGAAAGAAAACAGTAACATTGTGAAATATTATTACAATTTACAATAATGGTTTTCTATTTTAACATACTTTAAATATAATTTATTTCTGTGATGGTAAAGCTGAATTTTCAGCATCATTACTCCAGTCTTCAGTGTCACATGATCCTTCAGGAATCATTCTAATATGATGATTTATTATCAGTGTTGGAAACAGTTATGCTGCTTAATATTTTTGTGGAAACAATGATACATTTTTCAGGATTCATTGATGAATAAAAAGTTAAAAAGAAGAGCATTTATTCAAAATTGAAATCTTTTCTATCAATATAAGTCTTTTTATCAATTTAATACATCCTTGCTGAATAAAAGTATTAATTTCTTTTTAAAAAAGAAAGAAAAAAACTTCTGAACGGTAGTGTATATTGTTACAAAAGATTTTAAATAAACACTGTTCTTTTTTAACATGTATTCATCAAAGAATCCTGAAAAATATCACTGGTTATAAAAAAATATTAATTAGCACAACTGTTTCCAACATTGATAATAAAGCAGCATATTAGAATGATTTCTGAAGGATCATGTGACACTGAAGACTGTAATGGCTGATGAAAATTAAGCTTTGCATCACAGAAATAAATTATATTTTAAAT
The DNA here is from genome assembly GCA_003731715.1 of Anabarilius grahami. Taxonomy (NCBI): domain Eukaryota; kingdom Metazoa; phylum Chordata; class Actinopteri; order Cypriniformes; family Xenocyprididae; genus Anabarilius; species Anabarilius grahami. The sequence continues at coordinate 399,109 of RJVU01049825.1, forward strand.
TATATTAAAATAGTAAACTGTTATTTTAAATTGTAATAATATTTTACAATATTACTGTTTTTTAATCTGTATTTTTGATCAAATAAATGCGGGCTTGATGAGCAGAAGATACTGCTTTAAAAAAAATTAAAAACAGTAATATTAAATTAAAAACTTTTGACCGGTACTGTATCTGTACACCCCAAGTTAGACCAGCTTTTCAATCATTAAATGTTGGTGTCAACAGTCCCAGCAGTGGTTATAGTTGGTTCACAGCTGTAGTGGTCTTCATAACAGTCTCATAGGATGGCGGTGGCTCCATTTGCCAGGGAGGGGGTGTTGCAGGTTGGCTCTGTGAATTGGCGTCTGAGGTGGGAGGCACTTGGACTGTACTGCTATCCTCTGCCGTAGCCCTCCGGATCCGATCCAGCCTCCTGGGGAAAGGGAAGAGCAATGACTCATGAATACCTGTTTTACAATATAGTTTGAGTATGTGGCTTAATATACTGTAAAGGCCCCGATATACTCACAGCGAAGTTCTTTTTTATTCTTTGCTTAATAATGAAGGGGTAAAAAGAATTTCGTAATACCTCTGTAACGGCGTTTAAATTAATATGTAAATATGTGCTAAATATGAGAATGAACCCCATTGGTTCTTGTTGAAGCTCAATCCTGCTGCGCAACATGAGAATGAACCTCATTGGTTCTTGCAGAAGCTCAAACGTGCAGCATAACACGAGAATGAACCTCATTGGTTCTTGCAGAAGCTCAAACGTGCTGCGTAACACGAGAATGAACCTCATTGGTTCTTGCAGAAGCTCAAATGTGCAGCGTAACACGAGAATGAACCTCTTTGGTTCTTGCAGAAGCTCAAACGTGCAGCGTAACACGAGAATGAACCTCATTGGTTCTTGCAGAAGATCAAACGTGTTGCGTAACACGAGAATGAACCTCATTGGTTCTTGCAGAATATCAAACGTGTTGCGTAACACGAGAATGAACCTCAATGGTTCTTGCTGAAGCTCAAACGTGCTGCGTAACACGAGAATGAACCTCATTGGTTCTCGCTGAAGCTCAAACGTGCTGCGTAACACGAGAATGAACCTCATTGGTTCTCGCTGAAGCTCAAACGTGCAGCGTAACACTAGAATGAACCTCATTGGTTCTTGCAGAAGCTCAAACGTGCTGCCTAACACTAGAATGAACCTCATTGGTTCTCGCTGAAGCTCAAACGTGCTGCGTAACACTAGAATGAACCTCATTGGTTCTTGCAGAAGCTCAAACGTGCTGCCTAACACTAGAATGAACCTCATTGGTTGTTGCTGAAGCTCAAACGTGCTGCGTAACATGAGAATGAACCTCATTGGTTCTCGAGTGCGTCAAGCAAACATGTTTTAGCTTCCGTTTACTACAACTGATGTGTGAGCTGATGAATGTTTATATGTGAATAAAAGCCTAAATTAAATCTGTTCATCATATAAAGTGATTGTGTCTCTTCAGAAAATTTGGACTCAACCTCTCAGTTCATATGGATTAGTTTTATGATCTCTTTATGAACTTTTTGAAGCATCAAAGTGTCAGTTGTGTAGCTGTCTATGGAGGGACAGAAAGCTCTCAGATTTCATCAAAAATATCTTCATTTGTGTTCCGAAGATGAACGAAAGTCTTACGGGTTTGAAACGACATGAGGGTGAGTAAATGATGACATAATTTTCTTTTTTTGGGTGAACTGTCCCTTTAAGCATGAAAACAGTATCAGTGTCACTTTCAATTAGAATTACAACTTTACAAATTACAAAGATTTCCAAGTCAAAGAAGGCGGGGCCTCAGAGCCACACCTACTAATTATGTAATCACCACAGACCAATGGTAGCTCAAAAGGTGTTTACCAGCCAGAGTGAACTTTTCAGGAAAATTTGCTTTGGTAAGTGATTTTGAATTCCTGAAACGAACTCCAAACGAAGTTCATTTTGGCCCAATTTTGTTTGAAATGACGTCACACTAGTTCGTACTTTGATATATCTTTAGGTATATCGAGGCTTTAATTAGCAACTTATCTGGAGATTTAGGTTAAAGAATTATGGAAACAACATTCATTTCAGAAGGAAACCAAATAATCTGTAATCGTCTAGTGTGTGCTTGCAAGTCTTTCTTTTTTAAAGTGAATCCAACTTTGAGTTCAAACCAAACACAGTGAGCGTTTACCATTATTCTCTTAAAACGACTACTTCAGATGCCAAAAAGACAAGGAGTGGGGAGAACGGGGAGACCCCTAGGCACTGATTTGATGGCTTCAGCATGTTGCAAGAAACAAAAATTTCTTCTCTGTTCCTCTCGAGCCCTCCCTCCTCATTTTTTTTTTCTTCTGGGCTAGTGTGCAATGCTGACTGCTTTCTGTTAACATCTGTAGTCCTGATCATGCGGTCAGAATGAACCGCTCTGCTCCCTTTGATTCTCCTATCTTCCACAGCATGATTCTCTAAACAAAAAAACAAACAAATAGATTTAAATAAACTGAGATCATTATGAAGACCCAGCACCTTAGTATGTAAATGGCAATGGGCCCTTTCTCTTTCTTGTTCTCTCGCTTGTTCTCTCTCTCCCTCTCTCTCTCTTTCCCTCAGACATGGAACACTGAAAGAATTTGGCGCCCAGCAGCTGTTCAGTCTTCACTTGGTCTGTAAACATTACCTTGCCTTAACTTTTTCTCTCAGTTTCTCCATTAATTACATTACACGATTGCATTTTGAATGCTGAAATAGGTTTCTGACAAAAGGGAGTCAGTTTAAACACTTAAACTAATTATTGTAGTTCACAACGGTATAGAAAACACTGTTGTGTTGAGCTGTCATTCAAATGGGCACCACAGAATAACACCCTCACAAATCTAAATTAAAGCTGAAGCATACAATTTCTGCATCACTAGAGTCACCAAACAAATTGCAAAAATGCTCAACAAACAATGAGGAATGTTTTGATAGCATCACACAGTTTTCTGCATGTTGAACTGGAATTGTTTCTCACAAACCAGCATCTCATAAGGCACATTGGATATACGGTTCCTTGCTCTTGCTATAAGAGGAAAATGCAAACCTTGCCTTCCGACTAGTACGTCGCACAATGAAAATAACCGTCTAACACTGCAGACTCTCACTGTTTTCACTGCTGACCTACTTCTATAATCAGAACATTTGTTACTTCTGCTTAACTTTGGCTTTCAAACTAAGAGTAGGTCGAGAAGAGACAGAGCACCCTCTTAGTTTGCATATTTTTATCAGCTGAAAGCCAGAGAAAAACCGAGTGTTTACAAAACCCCCAATCAGTGTATTATCAGCATTCTTATGTTCACAACTGATTTTTATCTTTTTCAGCAGGCATACTAGTGTGTGCAAAACAAAACACTATTAGCAAAGTCTATAGAATAACACAAGACGCGTCAGTCATATTGTTTTGAATGGGAGAAAGTGCAACGCACAATATGGCGGAATAAGTCCTGCCTTCTAAATAAGAGCCAATTGCCGATTGGTAAAGTCATTGCATCACTGCAGCGGCCGTTAGAAGCTCCGGTTCCTATAGAAACAGTCAATCGCGCGCCTCCGAAATGAGACACAAGAGACACGCATTTAAGACTGTGCATGCGCATTAGCTTGATACAGCCAGAAAAATACCGTTTTTTGTTTTAGAAACAAAAATTGTGAGACAGTTGTTGTCAGATTTCATTGGTGATTTCAAATATGAAATTTAATCGAAAGCTTGGTAAACGGCTTAGGAGAATTCGATGTTTCCACATTCAAAGAGATAGGAGCTGCACTTGCATGCCCGAGAGGAGTTTCAAAGATGGCCGCCGAGTGAAATGTCTTAAAGGGACTTTGCTATTACTATTGTTCATACTGAAGTAAAAGTACCAACTAATGTCCCAATAGGCTTTATGTCAAATGAACAAACAGGAAAATCGCAACTGCTTGTCGGAGAATGTGTTAACGACAGTACGAACTGACGCCGATATCTATGGACTTTTAAGATAATCAGCTAACCTAGCTGGTTCTTTTCATTGTTGGTGTCTTATTACATTTAAATATGTAAATGTTAGTAAGTAAAAAAAAATTAAGATGTCCATCACAAATGCTGATTGATATCAGTTATGCTCGTCTTTGCTTGCTCCTTTGAAGTTATCTTGAGGAAAACGACTCTATATTTAACGACGCACATACAAAAGACCCGAACCGGAAGCAATGTGACCTGTTTTAACAAATACAGAAGTTTGCTGCACCCATTATAACCCCCATTATTATAAAAAATTCTGAACACTTTAGCAAGCAACTTATTTAGGTCAGGGTCAGCAGGGGGTCTACTATATGGTGTCACTTCCTGTTACGTGTTTGTTGCATGTTGTGAAAAAAGTACTAAAAAGCAATAAGCAATATAAATGAATGTGTGTGTATATATCTGACCCTGGACCACAAAACCAGTCATAAGGGGCAATTTTTTTTTAATTGAAGCTCAATAAATAAGCTTTCCATTGATGTATGTGTTGTTAGGATAGGATAATATTTGCCCGGGATACAACTATTTGAAAATGTGGAATCTGAAGGTGCAAAAAAATCTAAATATTGAAAAAAAAAAAATCGCCTTTAAAGTTGTCCAAATGAAGTCCTTAGAAATGCATATCCACTCACAAAAATACATTTTTGATATATTTACGTTAGGAAATTTTCGAAAAAAATACAACTGTATATGCTTTATAAACACAAATTATCGTCTTGCACGTGCTTCCGCTTTCCGCATTCTTCAAAAAGCTTACGCTGCATGTCCTACGCCTTCCCTATTCAACTTACGGAAAAAAACGAAACCGCGTTCATTCCATAAGTAGAATAGGGAAGCGGAAGCACGTGCAAGACGATAATTTGTGTTTATAAAGCATATACAGTTGTATTTTTTTCGAAAATGACCGATTGTTTCGTTAGATAAGACCCCTTATTCCTCGTCTGGTATCGTTTAAAGCCCTTTGAAGCTGCACTGAAACTGTAATTTTGACCTTCAACTGTCTGGAGGCCATTGAAGTCCACTATATGGAGAATAATTCTGGAATGTTTTCATCAAAAACCTTAATTTCTTTTCAACTGCAGAAAGAAAGACATGAACATCTTGGATGACATAGGGGTGAGTAAATTATCAAGAAAATTGTATTTAAAAGTGGACTAATCCTTTAAAGGGGACCTATTATGCCCCTTTTTAAGAGATGTAAAGTAAGTCTCTGATGGCCCCAGAGTGTGTATGTGAAGTTTTAGCTTAAAATAATGCACAGATAATTTTTTGTAACATGTTAAAATTGCCACTTTTTGGGGTTGTGCAAAAACACGCCGTTTTAGTGTTGTGTCCCTTTAAATGCAAATGAGCTGCTTCTCCCGGCCTAAGAGGGCGGAGCTTCAAGAGCTGATGCTCCAAGCTCCGATGACAGAACAATCTCACGCACTAATAATGTAAGAAACTCTCCGTAGCAGTGTTCAGTTTGAACCGGAGTCTGAAAATGATGCCTACAGAGCCAGAGAATATATGCTGCATGGAGATAGAACAGGTATAAATCAGCTTAATTGTGGTTAAAACTCATGTTGTCATCTTCCTTTTGTCCACTGTTAGTACAAGCCGTTGTACCTGACCCCGTTTGAATAATGGCCAAAACTTTACTGATGAGCTTTATGAAGTTTATTGTACATCACACAAAACATGAAGCGTACGTTTTCACTCCAAAAAAAAAATCACCAAAAGAGCTGAATAAAACAGTACAAGAAGTGCGCATTAAAGTCTTTTATCTATAAACTCCTCTCTCCCCCTTGCTTTAACATCAACTTACACAGCGAAGAACACAGAAACACTCGTTACAACTAACAGTAAACAAATATATACAGACCTTATGCCTCATAAACTGGTAAACTTTATATCCGTAAAACAACTCAGATGGACTGTAATAAAGTGCACGCTCTCGCCACCAGTCATGGGCGGAGTTTCCCTACTCTTACGTATAAGTAGGGGGAAATATAAATTCTGAGAGATTAAAAATAATAATTATTAGAAAAAAAAAGTATTAGGTGGATTTTTACCATTATAGGCTGGTTGTGTACACACACTGTGGACACACCTTATAAAAGTGAATTTTGCATAATAGGTCCCCTTTAATATCCTAATGATTTTTGGCATAAAAGAAAAATCTATAATTTTGACCCATACAATGTATTGCTGGCTATTGCTATACCCAAGNCTTATTCTAAACTTTTGAATGGTTATATATATATATATATATATATAAAAAATATAAAATTCTGTTTTTCTTCATTATGATATCAGGAATGCTATACCACCCTGACATTGATTTTATACATTCGAAAAATATCCAAATGAATTCTTTTTCTCACAATTGCAAGTTTATATCTCAACTCAAACTTTAACTGGCAATTTCTAGTTTATAGCTCACAATTCTGAGAAAAAGATCTTAAATATAAATATAAACTTGTAATTCTGAGTTTTTTTCTTACAATTGCGAGTTAATATCCTATAATTCTGAATGTTTTTCTCAGAATTGAGATATAAACTTGCAATTGCAAGTTATAAAATCAGAATTGTGAGATGCAAACTTGCAACTGCGAGAAAAAATTAAAAATTGTGAGATAAAAAAAAATAAAAAATTAAAAATCGCAATTACCTTATTTTTTTAATTCTGTGGCTGGAACAAGCTTCCACAAATTACTGTACTTGTTTATACTTAAAACACAAAATACACTTCTATTAAAGATGCATTATTTGAAAATAAGTGTTAATATAATATGCAGCTTTGCTTCACAAATAAATTTATCTTATAATCAAGGATTTTTAGATTTTTTTCATAACTGCAAAATGGACCCTTTTCACATTTCCAGGGTTCCAGAAACTAGTTTTCTTTAATGTCAAGGTAATATAACACAAAGTATAGTGTTATAAATGTACAATATTAGAAATTTTGCTAGAGTTACGACGTTAATAACTTATATATGCTTAACTGCTTATATATGATATGATTGTTGTAATTTTGTTGTGGGTGTGAGGGTCTAGTTGAGCATGTTTGTTTGTTAGATTGTTTTTTGAATATCTGTATGTTTGATATGATTGTTTTTTGTTTAGGACCACCTCGAAAATGAGATGTCGCATCTCAAGGGGCTATCCTTCTAATAAATAAATACAAATAACTGTGGAAACTCATCATCATCATCATCTGTGAAAAGAGTCCATGAGACTACATTTTTTTTTCTACAAATAATTCAAGTATTCAAAACAACTGTACATCTGAACTGCATTTTTTATGTAGTTTTGAATAAACAGTGCTATGAAATTGATCCTTGTGGGTTCCTGACCTCTCAAAACTGATTATTTATGTTGTGATTTTGGTATTTTCCATTTATAAACTTAAGGCTGGAACAATACACTACAACTTTTGCACATATTTTTGTCCCGATTTACAGTGTGGACCAGTCAAAGCTAGTTGCCAAAAGTCAGAGGCATTCTGCAGACATTAAAATCCAATTTTAAAGGTCATGAAGTGTATTCCAGCCTTTAGCCTCTCTGTTTATTTTATATCAATTCACAGTGTTCCGGAAACTTGATTTTACAATTACACAGTCCATGACACTCACCTAGTTTGTTTATAACTGCCACGGCTTTGGCTAAACCCTTAGATCTCTTTAATTGCACTCATAAATTAGCCTCGTAATGATGTTTGTGTAACATTTGCGTCTTCTTACCTCTGCACCGCAATGGCTTGATGGTGGGTGTAACGGGTGCCCGTTCGCGGGTGTAGAAGTAGGTGACCTGTCACAGCTACATGACTGGTTTTGATGTCCATGCAGAAGGAATGGATGAGGATGAAGAGGCCCAGACACACTAAGGCCAAGCCAATGAGAATAGTGTAAGGCCCCAATGTCACGAAGAGCACCAGGCCTGCAATCACAATCAAGGTCCCTAATGAAACTTGCCATCTGTGTTGGAAGAACATGTTGTTTCTTCTGGCTACGCTGTTACTAGCAGGCACATTGTCTTCTGCCCTTGTAACACAGTTGGTATCACCGTGCATGTGTGTATGAGAGTTTGAGTGTGTGTTGCACAAAAGTCAGTCCAGCACTGGTGTCAGTTCATATCCTTGGAGATCCAAGAAAGGGATTGCAAACCATCCTACACGTAGAGCAGAAAAAAGTGAAACATTATACAACAAGATGTAACCTACATTGATTTAACTGTTTATTTATACTACGGTACAATGAAAATTATTGGGTTTTTTTGTTTTTTTTCATGTAACATTAACCAACAAATGTGCTTCACGTGATAACATAGCTGTTCAGAAGTCAGAAATACAATTTAATATGACAGAATCAAATTCACCACATTAGTTACACTAAAAAAAGTCACTGTAAGGGTTAAAGTAAAAATAGATACTACCAATTGCATTTTACAACTTCCCTATCAAATGACACAATATCAACCTTATGCAGTATCCAAACAAGAGATACACAGAATTGAAATGGCATTATAATTATTATAGTCTGATATGATGAGTTAATATTGTGACTGACTGTTATCTCTTTTTTTTCAATCTAATGTGTAACAAACAAAAACAGTTTTTCATGTTTTATCGTCGTCATATAAATGTATACATTACCTTGTCGGGTTGACGCAGTCCGACGTGCGTTTGTTTTCAACGTAAAGTTGAACATCAGTGGATGAGTGTAAACGTTTCTTCTCACGAGCTGTCTTCAACGTCTGTCTGCACGTCCTCCGCTTCTGTCATTATAACGAGGATAACCATTTCCACCGAGCTCTTCACGGAAATCACGACTCAGCCAGTCATTTCCTTAAAGAACGCTTAATGGAAAATCTAATTCTTCCCACAGTCATCGGTGTCGGTAGATATGCCATCTGTTTGAGTCTCTGTGGTCATTTAAACGTGAAAAGGAAGTGGCAGAGTTTATGGGCGGGGGTTGATGCCACTTAGGAGCGTTGTCCGATTCGTGAACGAATCGTTCTTTTAAGTTGAATCTTTTCGATGATTCGTGTGAGTCGGTTCACTAAACCGGTTCACGAACGGATCATTTGGCTGAGAGGGCATTTACGCACGTCCTGATATTGCTGTTAGATGCGTTCCTGGGTCAACATATTTTGTTGATCCTGGCTGGAACAACATTGTAGTCTGAAAAATTTAGTCTTAACCCTATCCATAAGTTATCCCAAAAATCAGAGGGAAATGATAGATGAATAACACTGATGTAGAAGCACCAATTCATGATTTTAAGCCTAAACTTGACATAATCTGTAAACTTGTCCCTCAAATCTGATTGGTTGATTTGAATGTTGTTCCAGGATGAACAAAAATGTTGACCCAGGAACATGTTGAACTCAGCAATATCAGGTTATGCGGGCATGCACGTTCCATTCGGAAGGGCTCATCCCTATGCCATAATCCCTTCAAAGGGTTTACCCTCTGGAGTGAGAGCTTCGAAGGGATGAGGGGTGTAGGGGGAAAAAAAACTCTTTTTTGGAACGCACTTCTGCGTAATCTTAACCAGACATTCAAGGAAGAGTATGTTGTGCAAGCTGCGCCCTTTGTTTAACGTTAGATATTTATTTATTTATTTTTGGTTTATCACACCATATTGTGTCTATGTATTTGAAACATGTGAATGGACTGATAAAGGGAGCTGTAAAGTATTTTTGTCGAAGTACAATGTCGTTTTGACCATAATAATGTACCAAATCTAACGCGTATAGTATAGAAAAATACTCATTCTGTGACACCAAACAACTTCCCTGTGCAAAGGATTAAGGGGGTCCGAAGTGTCCATCAGTTGTAGCAGGGGTTAAATTGGGAATTGTTATGTGAGGGGGCTCTGTGGTTTCAGGCTTTCGAGGAGTGCACATGTGTATGCAAAGCCTACAAAATTTTATCAATTGACAAACTGTAAAAATAAGTCGACAGAATCCTCTGCTATGAACACTAAAATGCAGATCAAAATCATTCTAGATGCTGTCAGTGTGGAAAGCTACATCTGATGACAATACAATCTTTCTGTAGGCCTAAAGGAGAGCATATCAATACAAAATACAGGGTTCGACATTAAGCCTTGTCACGTGCTTGTCCTTTGGACAAGTAAATTGGTCACTTGTCCGAGCAAAAAAGTTGCTTGTCTGGAAAAAATGTGATTTTGTTTTGGTGTAAATATAATTTATTCTGAAGCTATATTCTCAACAGTGTTCCATCAGCTTTTGCATATTTATATCTGCATATTTGTGATATTTACCCCAAGGGCATTTTTCCCCTGATCTTATTACATGCTTCATCTTTTATTTCAAATGTTTTACATTTGATCAATAAATTCAATTAGAAAAATAAAGCAGGACTGTTACGAATCAAATTAAATAATTTACACTGAAAAATTACAACATGTTATGATATTCTTTAAATATTTCTGAATATACAAATCAGAAATGTTGGGAAAATTTAAACATGAAACTGAACCGCCAGTAGGTGGTGGCAAGTGACTGTCCTAGTCATTCATTCAAACGATTCGTTCAAACGGCTGATTCATTCAGTAATAAAACGCAGCTTTTTTTATTTTCGCTGCTGAAATAGAACAAAATCTAAAATGTATGTGACTTTATTAACTTGTATAGAATTTACTTAATTAACTTATTATTGAATGTATAAAAGTAGTGACACATTTTCAATCGTGATTCCAATAACGTGGAAAACAGCACTCTTGGTCGTGTGATGTTNAAAAATAAATCCAAAATTGGTTGAAAAAAATGGCTGGGTGAAAACAACCCAATCGCTGGTTTTGTCCATATTTAACCCAGCAGTTTTTAGAGTGCTTGTTACTGTCAGCACATTATACATTATATATTATTATTATCCATTATCAATAGCCACTTACACCAAATGTAATATTATCATGCTTGCGTTTAGGTGATTCCTTAGCTGTTTTTGTTATTGATGTTTTAATCAGGACAAGTAAAACTCTCTTTCCCCTTCAAAAAATTAAGCGTTAATGTCGAGCCCTGATAAGCCTATGTGCCGGGGTTCAGCCCCAGACGGCCCCGGCCCAATTTAACCCCTGGTTGTACCCTTCGAAATCCTTCATTCCGAAGGGCCCTTTGAAGTGGCCACTTTTGGGCACTTCGGTTTGGAACGACCCTTCAATATGGCAGCCATGATTGTTTTCACTCCGAAGTGCCCTTCGTGGGCGATATATTCCAACTGGAACGCATCGAGAATTATTACGGTTGCTTTTTTTACTTTCTAAAGACTGTTGGGGAAGAAACAATCAATTAATCACAACAATTTTATTGACAAAAATATTTTTAATTAGTAAGAACTAAAGCTGTTAGGTTTGTATACTCTAGCTAACAGGCTAATCGGTACAAAAAATGCTGTCAACTTAATACAAATGGAATATTCTCTAGATAATGTTTGATAAAACTGTGGCCTTGGCTGAATTAGGCTACAATATATAATCTAATTATTTATGTTTTCTTAATTTTTTACTCACACGACATAAATGGGTCTTTATACAGTAGATGTTTGTTTTGTCAAGCAACACTCGATGATGTGATTACGCCATTAAGTACAAGAATCGCTGAATCTATTTTGAATCATTTTTAAATGAACTGTTCGAAAGAACCGAGTCGCGGAATGACTCTGACTTCCCATCACTTGTCGATAAGGAGATCACAGTCCTAGCTGGGCGTGGAAGAGCCGAGCGGGTCTCTTGTGGGACTCGCGTTCAGAGATTTCTCATACAAAGCTTTATTAAACACACACACACAACACAGGAAAAGAAAACAAACTCAATGAAAGAGTATTCCGTCATATTACATGCTGCTTTAACTATTAGCTCATGTTATTTTCTGAAACTTTGCACCTGCCGACTATTAACCCTTTAATTATTTGAAAGTTAACTTGCATAACTCAGACTAAATTCTTACAGCATGATTGCAGGGCCACTTTACACACTTCCAAACAGAGATGGACACACCTTTGGTCAGATCAGATATGACTGAGTACCAGCATTCCTCTCAAAAATAGCTTCAGCTGATGTTACGGGAAACAGATTGGAAGGAAATGGGAATTTTAGAGAAATTGTGGTGTGCCAGTGCAAGTCTATGTCTATTGTTTATCTGGGTTAGGCCTGTTTGAGATGTTAAATTTGTTAGTCGATGTTACCATTTATAGTACACCTTTTAACCCTAGGATTATTCAGGTAGGGTAAAGAAAGTAAAATAGTCCAAACCATAAGATACTCACCCGCCGGCAGGTTGAAGTCCTTCAGGAATGACGTACCTTGTTGTTGTTCTTTGTCGAGGCTCAGTTTGTAAAGTATAAGTAAAGTCTCACGGAAGGCAAACGTAACAATAAACACTGCAAAAAATGCTGTTCTTACTTAGAATTTTTGTCTTGTTTCTAGTCAAAATATCTTAAAGTTCTTAAATCAAGAAGCATTTTCTAGACAAGTAAAAATTATTTTCTTGTTTTCAGGAAAAATAAGTCAAAATTAAGTGAGTTTTTCCTTAAAACAAGCAAAATAATCTGCCAATGGGGTAAGCAAAAAAATCTTATTTCAAACTGAAAACAAGATTGTATAGCTTATTTTTGGTTTGAAATAAGATTTTTTTGCTTACCCCATTGGCATATTATTTTGCTTGGTTTAAGGAAAAACTCACTTAATTTTACTTATTTTTCCTGAAAACAAGAAAATAATTTATTCTTGTCAAGAAAATGCTTCTTGATTTAAGAACTTTAAGATAATTTGACTAGAAACAAGACAAAAACTCTAAGTAAGAACAGCATTTTTTGCCGTGAAATATCTCTTTTATTGATTACAATACAAAGCAGTTAATGCAAAATAAAACTTAAATCAGCTTAAGCTAAAAAGCTCTATATCCAGCTTTACCCAGCAATATTGAAGATGCTGTTAAGCGCCCCTCGTTAGGGTATCAGGTGTCCTTCTACGCTTAATGCAGGCAGCATCTGAGGAGGCCTTTTACTCCTCAGACTTTTATACTAATTTTTGGGACATTCTAACTTCATATTACTCATCAATTGATCAATGTTTATGATCCAATCTTCCTGCTGTAGGTGTATCAGTCTCTGTATCTCTTGCTTACTAAGCCCGATGTCCTTCCTTTGTCGCCTACGCTGTCGTCTTCTTCTAGCACTCTTCCTCTTCTTCGCTGAAGTCTGGCTCACCTCCGCTTTAGGTTGCAACATGCTCTCTTCATCCTTATTGTTAACCTTTGTGTTTGGTTACAATCATCAAACTCAAAAACCTAACTTTCACAACTGTTGCTTAGTCATCTTATCTTATAACAAACAAAGGAAGTATTGTAGTTACTTAATTTCATAATCATTCAAGCATTCAAGCATACAGTATATGGCCTTAACTTAAAAGCAATCAAATAACAACATTGAAACAGGTAAATAACAATATCAACATCAAACTTGGTTCTTGGTTGTATTCTTGGAAATGATCTGAAAATGTTTAAAGGTAGCTACACTATATGTAACAAAATTAAATATGAGTCAATACATCATCAATCCTTTTTCCAAAACGTGTTTTTGTCTTAACCTGATTAGATATGTAAACCTATAAGTGTTTATATTTTAGACCAGATGGTTTTGGCGGGAAATTGCGCATACAATTGCTTAGGCTACTTGCCCATGTGTGTCTCGACGTCACATCTTTAAAGGGTTAGATCACCAAAAATGAAAATTCTGTCATTAATTACTCACCCTCATGTCGTTCCAAACCCGTAAGACTTTTGTTCATCTTTGGAACACAAATTAAAATATTTTTTGATGAAATCTGAGAGCTTTCTGTCCCTCCATAGACAGCCTATGCAACTGACACTTTGACGCTTCAAAAAGTTCATAAAGAGATCGTAAAACTAATCCATATGAATGGACCATATGCACGGAGCATGCTTAAGAACTTCTGCAGTAATATAAGCCAGCTGGAAAACTTCCGGTGAAATGTCACTTGCTGGTGTGTTGGTCTTTTCAATGTCCTGAGGTAGCTTTAACAGCATCAATAGTGTAATACTTAGTTTATAATCAGAATATAGCCACTTAAATAGTCAGGGCTAGTATTCATTATTCGGTAACGCTTTAGATTACGGCCCGGAAAGTACTGCGTAATTACAACAAATTTACAGTGTAACTTTCGATAATTATAGTGTACCTATAGAGTAAGTATGTGTAGTATAGGGGAACAATATGTAAAGTCTTGGGAATAAAGGGGTAACAATCAGGAAAATAACAACTTAATTATACTGTAAGTATTTTAGAACTAAGGGGTACTTATACTGTTATGATAGACAGCAATCTTACATTTGGGAGCAATTTTGTCGAGAAAGTGCACTGATTAAGTTGTTCCAAAGCAAGTAGAAAGAACTATTGCAATCTTTTTTAATACATGGGGAAATATGCTTTTGTTTCGTGTAGTTACAGGGTAAATATGACATTACGGGCCGTAAATTAAAGTGGTGCTTGTTACCCTCTTATTTCATGTAGTTACAGGGTAATTAAAAAAAATAATATAAAAATTAAAAAAAACCCACAAACAATCTGATATGACTTGGAAACCTTTATTTGAAAAACAACTTATTTCAAAACAGATTTAAAGTTACAATACTTCTTATTAGTTTCTCTTGCTCGGCTTCCTCCTCCTCTTGTTCCTCTTCTTCTTTTTCTTTCCACTTATGAATTTTAAGAGGGAATCCCCTTTGCTATTCTGTATTAAAATAAAATATAGTACACCAGGAAATGTGCTCACCGTTTACTCATCTCATTGCCATTTGAGATGTATACGACTTTACTTCTTAAGATGAACACAAAAAGGTTTTTAGGAAAAAATAAATCATCTGGGAACGCTTTATAATGCAAGCTCACGTGTTCCTAAAAGCATCAACAGCACAAACAGTAATAACTACAGTAATCCATACGACCCCAATGGATAAATCAATGTCTTCTGAAGTGAAACGATAGGTATTTGTCAGAAAAATATCAAATATTGCATGCGAGGGCTGAGAGTTCATGCTTGACGTAACTTGAAGCGTGACGTAAGCGTGCCGAGAAACTCACGCGAAAAGTCACGAGGATGTCGGATGGCGTCAGTTTTTAAAAAAAATTTTTTTTTTATTAATGCTCACAGCAAAATACACGGAATAACAGATAATGATAATGAGAAACAAACAAGACAGAATAAAAGAGACGGCAGTTCTCGCGCGAGTTTCACATGAATCTCCCGCGAGAACGTCATGAAAGCTTCACGTTGCTCGTTACAATGTGCTTCCTTGAGCGCAAAGTCGACTCTCATGCAGGCGCCGGTGGCAGTTGGTCGGAAGCGAAAAGATGAATAACCATGAGAAGATTTCGGGGTGTACTGTATTTTCTTATAATACAGAATAGCAATGAGATTCCTTCTTAAGATTCATCAGTTGAGAAACAAGAGCAGGAGGAAGCCAAGCGAGAAACAACAACAATCGTAATGTCATATTTACCCTGTAACTACACGAAATAAGAGGGTAACAAGCTCCGCTTTAATTTACGGCCCGTAATGTCATATTTACCCTGTAACTACATGAAATAAGAGGGTAACAAGCTCCACTTTAATTTACGGCCCGTAATGTCATATTTACCCTGTAACTACATGAAATAAGAGTGTAACAAGCTCCACTTTAATTTACGGCCCGTAATGTCATATTTACCCTGTAACTACATGAAATAAGAGGGTAACAAGCTCCACTTTAATTTACGGCCCGTAATGTCATATTTACCCTGTAACTACATGAAATAAGAGGGTAACAAGCTCCACTTTAATTTACGGCCCGTAATGTCATATTTACCCTGTAACTACATGAAATAAGAGGGTAACAAGCTCCACTTTAATTTACGGCCCGTAATGTCATATTTACCCTGTAACTACATGAAATAAGAGGGTAACAAGCTCCACTTTAATTTACGGCCCGTAATGTCATATTTACCCTGTAACTACATGAAATAAGAGGGTAACAAGCTCCACTTTAATTTACGGCCCGTAATGTCATATTTACCCTGTAACTACATGAAATAAGAGGGTAACAAGCTCCACTTTAATTTACGGCCCGTAATGTCATATTTACCCTGTAACTACATGAAATAAGAGGGTAACAAGCTCCACTTTAATTTACGGCCCGTAATGTCATATTTACCCTGTAACTACATGAAATAAGAGGGTAACAAGCTCCACTTTAATTTACGGCCCGTAATGTCATATTTACCCTGTAACTACATGAAATAAGAGGGTAACAAGCTCCACTTTAATTTACGGCCCGTAATGTCATATTTACCCTGTAACTACATGAAATAAGAGGGTAACAAGCTCCACTTTAATTTACGGCCCGTAATGTCATATTTACCCTGTAACTACATGAAATAAGAGGGTAACAAGCTCCACTTTAATTTACGGCCCGTAATGTCATATTTACCCTGTAACTACATGAAATAAGAGGGTAACAAGCTCCACTTTAATTTACGGCCCGTAATGTCATATTTACCCTGTAACTACATGAAATAAGAGGGTAACAAGCTCCACTTTAATTTACGGCCCGTAATGTCATACTTACCCTGTAACTACATGAAACAAAAGCATATTTCCCCATGTATTAAAAAAGATTGCAATAGTTCTTTCTACTTGCCTTGGAACAACTTAATCAGTGCACTTTCTCGACAAAATTGCTCCCAAATGTAAGATTGTTGTCTATCATAACAGTATAAGTACCCCTTAGTTCTAAAATACTTACAGTATAATTAAGTTGTTATTTTCCTGATTGTTACCCCTTTATTCCCAAGACTTTACATATTGTTCCCCTATACTTACACATACTTACTCTATAGGTACACTATAATTATCGAAAGTTACACTGTAAATTCGTTGTAATTATGCAGTACTTTCCGGGCCGTAATCTAAAGCGTTACCCATTATTCAAATGTAAGACGACATAAAAAAAAGACACGCTCAGTGTTCGACCACCAATTTTCACTTTCGTTTGAAAAAAAGCATCAACACAGTATATTAAAGATTTATTGTGCACTTTAGTTAGATTCATTGAATAAAATGTGAGTTTTTACAAGTGTGCTAAAATCATTGAGGTTCCGCTGCACTGACTTCTTCTGTCATTGTAAATGGAGTGCGGTGCTCGGTTTCTGTGTAATTCATTCACAAGAAAAGTTATTGTTTTTCATGAGATTTTGTGAGCACTTCATACTTCACCTTGACAAAATGTATTTTTAAACCTAGTGATTTTATAATGTTTAATATTTATTAAAAACTATTACAGGAAATCAAATGTGCAAATAAATGCTCATCTGCTGCCATCTGCTGGTTATAGTGGTAATTAATGTCTTTTTATTTTTAAATAAAAGTGTTTTCTATCAAATGTTGGATTTCCTACATCTTGAAACAAATGGGGACAATCTCAGAAGGATAGACAAATAATGTTTTTGGTCATCACATTAAAAAATAACATTTAAAGTGATGGAAAAATGTTGTGTGTGCGTGTCTAATTGCAGACACCATGTTTCTTGTTCAAATGTTCCCATTAGCTTCATCTTCTTTATTGCATAACTAGACTAGCGTTAGTTGTAACAATGACTGAGAAAGTTTGACATGGAGCACTATAAATCTAGAACCTCCGGGGAGGTTAAAGAAACGAGGAGACGTTGGAAACTAGAATCAACATTGGCTTGGCTTTTCGGAAATGGTGAGAACTGAGGGATTTGAAATGTTGTAAATGTAACATGGAGATGGCGTTTTTATTACCAACAGGTGACTAAGGTGTTTTATTGAACAGATAAATCGCCATATGTAGCTCTTTAACAGAGTTCATTGTAAAGCATGATCTATTGTGAAAGGTCATTTTATTATGGCTGTTGTCTTCAGCAAGTCAGTCTGAGATCCTTTCCATCTAAACTGCTTACATCTCTTGGCCTATAGTAGTGAATGTTTAATAAGCAGTAAGAAAAGCATTCATCCGCCCACTCACGCAGAGCCCAAGCACAACCAAAACAATGTTCTTCCGCAAAATGCATGCAGTTTTGTTTTTTAAAGTTACATAGTGTACCTTTAAGTGTCATACGTTATGTGTATTTTATATAAATCCGTGTGAATTTTACACTGACATACTGTACATACAACCAACCTAGGATTTACAGATTTTAAAAATGAGAAACTGACATAAATACTGGTTTCTTCACTTAGGTATTAAAAAAAAGTAGGCCTAGGCATAACATTATTTTTTTGGTAAGATCTTCACCTGTTAAATATGTCAAATATTCTGCAATGCTTGACTATAGTGCAAAAGTGTATAATCATATATTGTTTACTTTTCAATCATACCACATCCCGAAAAAGGAACTGGAGTCTGGTTTATCCTTTAGTTAGTTGTTTAAATTCAAACAAAACAAAAAAAGTACAGCATCTCTAAAAAAAAGTCTAGCATGCTCACAAAACTGATGTAAACAGCCCTCGGTAGATTATTCATTGCAGTTCAAAGAAAACACAGTAAATACGCAGAAGGTTGAGAATACCCAGAAGTGCCTTTGTTAAAAGATGAATATCGTTGTAATGGGTGAGTCAGAGGAAGTAGTGGCTGTGAATGCCATGTTTTATAGTGTTCCAAACAATATTAACAGAGCATTAGTTCATCATTAAACTCAGTAATGCTGTGTGGTTTTCTCAGCAGAGATGTGCTCCCATTATCAGGCACCACAATGTGTGTCTTATGCATAAATAATCTCTCTGGCCAGATCTCTAAAGTGACCTGACCATGCGGTTTCTGAGTCTGTGAAAATTGTGTGCTCATACAGGCTATCCCAAGAAAATATTCTATTGACTAAACACAATATTTTGCCCTGAGAGTCTAAAAAGAAAATTATAAATATACCAACAAAACACTTCACTTTTCAAAAAAATCATCCACATTACTGCCGGAAAGCAATTAGGATGCCAAGTGCACTGACTAGTTAAGTACTCTAAATACTTTTTCATTTTGAATATTTTGATGTTTTGTGAATATTCAATGGATTTATAGAACCTGTTTTATTATTTATAAGTAAATATATATTTACCTTTATTATGTGAAATAATTAAAATATTTTCTGTTAATATTGGTTATTAANACACACACACACATATATATATATATATATATATAGCACAGAAAAATGTTTATACCTATATATAAACATAAACATAAATATTCCCTTGATTCATAAATCCACCAATATTAACATATATATATATATTTATGTATATACACACACACACATACATAATCAGGTATAAGGTGTGCTTCACACATTCAGGCACTATATTTTCTAAAATGTGAGTGATCTGTTAAGGGTGGGAGACAGAAAGCCTAACTAAAATTAAAGCCACATCTCTTGTAAAATGCATTACAGTATGTTTAATGAGAGATTACCCACTTATTTCCAAAAGCTTATGTATATATATTTATAATTATAATGCATTTTATTTGAGAAAAGGCCGTAAACACATGGTTAAGATGAAAACCATCTCAAGAGGCACAAAACACCCCCTCTGCGAGCTGTGGATTGTCAGTGCCTGTTTCGTAGCTTCATCAACACTTGTTTGTGAATATTTTAGGGTGGGTATTCAGCAGTTCAGGTCTCAAGAGATGAACGTGGCACAGATGTCACACTTCGAAACTGATCTCCCGTGAGCGTCCGAACAGAGGTTCAGTGAGCAGCTGTGTGTCTGAGTAGCTGCGCCTCAGGTGTGTGGAGCTCCTGGTGGTTTTGATGGCCACCTCATAAGGTGGAGGAGGCTCCATGTCCCAGTGAGGCGGCCGACCCCGAGTGGTAGGGCTGAAGCATGTTGGTTCCATGGGAGGATAGTCCAAATCTTCACCGTATACACCTCGCCTTTGCATAGTCCTTCAAAAAAATCACACATTATTATTACTAATAAGTTCAAACTACTATANAATCACATCCAAAATAAAAGTTTGTGTTTACATAATGTGTGTATATTTATTATGTATATATAAATACACACACATGCATGTATACATTTAACAAAAATACATGTAAATATTAAAAAAACAACAACAAAAATGTCATCCAAGATGTTTATGTCTTTCTTTCTTCGGTCAAAAAGAAATTAGGGTTTTTGAGGAAAACATTCCAGGATTTTTCTCCATATAGTGGACTTCACTGGGGTTCAACGGGTTGAAGGTCCAAATGTTTCAGTTTCAGTGCAGCTTCAAAGAGCTCTACATGATCCCAGACGAGGAATAAGAGTCTTATCTAGCGAAACAATCGGCAATTTTCTAAAAAAATTAAAAATTATATACTTTTTAACCACAAATGCTCGTCTTGCACTGCTCTGTGATACTCCACGCATTACGTAATCATGTTGGAAAGGTCACGCGTGACGTAGCCGGAAGTATGATCCAGTGTTTACAAAGCAAACGTGCAAAGACTAAGTCAAACACCCTTTACAAAAAAAGGTAAAACAGTGATGTCGAATGATTTTGAAGTTGGAGGAGAAAATGAGATGGAGTTTTTCATCCTACCGCGGTACTTCCGCCTATACGTCACATGTGACCTTTGCAACATGATTACGAAATGCGTGGCACATCGCAGTGCAAGATCAGCATTTGTGGTTAAAATGTATATAACTTTTTATTTTTTTCTAGAAAATGACCCTTATTTCTCCTCTTGGATCGCGTAGAGCCCTAAGAAGCTAAAACTGTAATTTGGACCTTCAACCCGTTGAACCCCAGTGAAGTCCATTATATGGAGAAAAATCCTGGAAACCTTTTTTTTTTTCGACTGAAGAAAGACATAAACGTATTGGATGACATGGGGGTGAGTAATATATATATATATGACATTTTAAAGTGATTCTTGCAGTATTACAGTCTACTCTGGGCCTGGATAACTGGGACCAAAATCAAAGGTTTTATACAGTATATCAACACTAGAGGGCCTTTCAGTATCAGATAACAGCGCAGAGGAGCAGCAGCTTCTCATCTAAGTGATTTTTAATGGCATCTGAGGGTGGGAGAGAGGGAGAGAGGGGGAAAGGAAAGAGATATGCGCAAATCTGGATAAGGGTGGAAAAGTCAAATTATCTCCATGTTTGCTCCTGTCAATTCCATTTAGGAATTTCATTAAGACTTGGACAAAATAGCTGCATGAAAATGTATGCATCTTGATGTAAATGATGTTATCTCCTCCTATGGGTCACTTTTTGGTAAATTATCTATAGAGGTGCATTTACACATTTTCAAGGCCGCTCTTTTAATGTTAGTCAGGTCTCCTCTAATATTGAAAATATGTCATAAAAATTGTTTAAATATATTCTAATTATTTTAATGTAATGTACTGTATATCATGGCATTATAAAGGTTTGTGAAAGGAAGTTTGA
>RJVU01049825.1:420661-443818 GCA_003731715.1 Anabarilius grahami
TAGCCTATAAGAATTATAATATTATTCATGAAATGTGTAACAATATAATTTCTTTCAAATTGCAATTTTACATGTAGGCTACTTTGTAACTCAAAATCTGCATTAAATGAGTTTATGTGAGTGCACATTTATGGTTACTCTAAACATGTTTTTTTCTTAATTATTATGACGTGTTACTGAGATTTTATTTTTTTTTGACTGAGAGTTTGGAGTACTTCAGAGGTTGTTAATAAGTCATAACTATCTATATATCGCACTTTTCGATGGTACTTCCTCTATGACTCAACTCTAAATTGCTCAAACTGATTTTATCTTCTGTGCGTTGATTTCATTTTATCAAAGCATCATCTCGTTTAGTTCATTTGTGATGCGATTCTCCCCACTTACCCGTGCAGAAAGACGGACTGGGATTCGGGGAAGTGGTTTCCGGGCGGTGGGGTGAACATGACTTGACTGTAGTCGTGGCTGTACTCTTCATTATAAGGCACCGTGGTTCTCTTGCCGTTCATAGCCCAGAATAGTCCTAATATGAGCATCACCGCCCCGAGCACCACACAGCACATGCTGAACGCCTGGAGTCGACTTTGATTAGAAGTTAGAAAAGCGGAGGAGCCACCGGTGACTATTAAAAATACTCCAATAAAAATAGCGCCATGATGTAGTGAAGGCATAATGTAAGTTCATATCAGTGATCTATCTGGAATGGTCCGCGCGCATCGTCCAGCTTCAGGATGATATCGAGACTCCAGGGCGAATCAAGTTCCTCAAACCGATCTGCATTGGTTCAGTTATAAAGTAAATACTTTCATATTACCGAGTGTCTTGATTTAGGCATTTGTAGCTAAAAAAAAAGGGACATAAAGTGCATTAGACTACACTCGATCGAGCTGCTGCTCACGCGCATCAGGTTTAGTCCATGCTGTCAAATGAGCGCAGCTGCTTTGCTGTCAAACTCCTCTGTCATTATAAGAGCATCATTAGAGTTCATGCCCCACCCAAGAGCCGTCTGTAGGCCAGATGGTTATTGGCATGAATTTAAAATTATGATTCCCAACAAGAAAACAGATACTTATAGGACCTATTTGTTGTACATGGCGAACCCTAACCTTTTTAGAATAGATTTCCAGCGTATAAACAGGTTCAGATGAAAATCCGGTTGATAAATACAATCGTTCGTTTGCCAGTTAACCCTTTGTGAGATGCTCAGTCATGACGTCAATTTGTAGGCCAACTGATTCTTTGTAGAAATACATTGCTTTGAAATTTCATTTAAATTTGATCTGAAATTCAGTTAAAGGTGCAGTGTGTAATTTTTAGCAGCATCTAGCGGTGAGGTTAAAAACGGCTCAGGCCCCGCAGGGCCGGTGTTGTGCCGAATTTCGACCCCCTGCCAAATTATTACCCCCCTCATTGAAGTCGCTACCTGATTGCCTAATCTTAACCCCACCCCTAATCCTATCCCCTCCCCCACACCTACTCCTAAACCTACCAATACTAGGGGGGTAATAATCTGGCAGGGGGTCGAGTGCGTTTTTTCGTTTTAAAACGGCGTTTTAAAATGAAAACGATCCTCCTCTACACTGGCATTTTAGGGTGACCACCCGTCCCGCATTTTGCGAAATTGCATCCCGAAATTGGGAGCTTTGTCCCACGTCCCGCAAGACGCAAGTAGTGTCCTGCATTTCTGTATTATTATCTTTTTTCACAGCTACGCTAGCAAAGATTTCATCTCACATACTGGATAAGAACCTCAAGAGCGCCTCAAAGCTGCCCAAATTGATGATTTAAAGGATGTAATTATCCATCCTGATGGCAAATATTTACAACGAACAAAACGTGCGGCAATCCCGTGGATGCTCAAGCGGCACTCACGGAAATGGTCGAGAACTTACGGAAAAACACAATATATTTTCCATTCATTTTAACCAATAAAAAATTGATCGCAACTTTTAGACACGACTTTCTTCCCATGTTAATAGTTTGTTTAAGGTGGTTTCTATGGCGTTATTGTAATGACAAATATCGAGAGCGCATCCCTGATAGCACACATTTGGAGACGTCTATTTGATGTCTGTGTTTACGCCTGGAAGACATATTTTTTAGAGTGTTTGCTCATCTGCAAAACGTCTATAGAACGTTTCCTGTCAGATGTCAATTAGACGTTTAGAAGATGTCTTTAAGATGTTTATGATTTAGAATGTAAAACGGACATCTTAAAGATGTCTATCTGATGTTTGTAAACAGCAGATGCTTTCCAGATGAAGTGATCTTTAACAGACATCTTGCAGACGTACGTGTGCTATCTGATTATGTAAAGCGAGAGCGCATCAAATGCGCGAGCAGGAAGCTCTCCGCTCACAAGCGGATTCCCTTCTCGCACAAAACTGGACGCGTGCCCTCTCTCGCTTTGAAATTGCATGTGCGTGCTCAAACTTTGTCCTCCTGCATGTGCACTCGTCAATATAGAATAGTCTTCTCTCCAGGACTTAATGTTGCCAGAAGCCACCGGCATAAATATTAATCGCCGCATATATGTTAAGTTTGCCATCGAATGTAAATCAATATTTACACTGCATAATAGTAGTAAATTCTGTCTCACATGTGTCCAGCAAAATCACATCTACTGTCCTGCAACAGATAATAGCCAGGTGGTCACCCTAGTTTCCACAGCGTTTCAGAAATGATCTCTGATACTACACGACTGAAAACGCATGTCACATGACCGTTCATCCACACTGGGCATGCGCGTACAAGTGTAAACAGTTGCCTCTTGCGCATTGGCAGTATTAAAAAATTTAGAGTTTAACTGCACAATGGCTGCTGAAAATGACAACAAAGCCAGCAAAGATTGCCGTTCATCTCCATGTTATTGTTTACACGGATGTCAAGTAGAGCAGAGCGAACGTGGGCAGCCATGTCATCGTTTTCAAAAGTCTCCGTTTTGGTTCGTTTATACTGAAACACAACCCCAGCGTTTTCAAACTAAAACGGGGTCTGCAGCGTTTTGGAAAGTCTCCGTTTTCGAGG
Source organism: Anabarilius grahami (assembly GCA_003731715.1). Lineage (NCBI taxonomy): Eukaryota > Metazoa > Chordata > Actinopteri > Cypriniformes > Xenocyprididae > Anabarilius > Anabarilius grahami. The sequence goes on from RJVU01049825.1 coordinate 423,689, forward strand.
TTCAAAAACGCCGGCGTAGTGTAAACGACAGGCATAACCGTAGCAAAACTTATGCGTTTTAAAACTAAAACGCACTAGTGTAAACGGGGCCTCAGTCCACCGCTCACCCCTCCCTTTTGAAGCACATAGAGAAGCTACGGTGGCCGACACAGGACAAAGATGTCGTCGTCTGAGATAGCAGAGAGTATCCAGTCAAGCAATGAGGTTTCTTCTTACTTCTATCAAAGAACTGTCTCTGCTTCCAATAAACCAGATGACTACTACTACTACTACTTCTTCTTCGTGTGTATTCAATGTAGTGACGATGCAAGCTGCCTCTAAAAACACCAACGAAGAAGACATACAACAACAACATAGTGACAAAACGCGCTTTGTAGAGCACTTTGTCCGTTTAGGGCTACTGTTGAAACATGGTGGCGCAAAATGGCGAATAACATGTAAGGGGACCCGCGGTGTATGTAGATAGAAATGGCTCATTCTAAGGTAAAAAACATAACGGTTCATTGGTCTTTATACACCACTGAAAACATAGTTATGTATATTATATTGCATTTCTGTCAATAGATCCTCCTAAATATTACACACTGCACCTTTAATGCCTGTGGTGAACTTGAAGAGACTTCATGTTTTGTTCTACAACAAATTCCACTTGGTCACTGTTTTTCTTCTTCTTCTAAAACATGAAGATATTGCTGTCAAGCAGGTACAAAGCAGATAAACTTAAATCTTTATGGTATTAAAGGATTAGTTCACTTTTAAATACACTTTTCCTGATAAATTTACTCACCCCCATGTCATCCAAGATGTTCATGTCTTTCTTTCGTCAGTCGAAAAGAAATGAAGGTTTTTGATGAAAACATTCCATGGATTTTCTCCATATAGTGCATTTCAATGGCTACCAACAGATTGAAGGTCCAAACTGCAGTTTCAGTGCAGCTTCAAGAGCTTTAAACGATACCAGACGAGTAATAAGGGTCTTATCTAGCGAATCGATCGGTAATTTTCGAACAAAAATACAACCGTATATGCTTTATAAACAAAATATCGCCTTGAACGTACTTTCCGCTTCCGCATTCTTCATAACGTTTACGCTGAATGTTCTACGCCTTCCCTATTCTACTTACGGAACGAACGCGGCGCCAGTTTCGTTTTTTTCCGTAAGTTTCCATGGAATGTTTTCATCAAAAACCTTCATTTCTTTTCGACTGACGAAAGAAAGACATGAACATCTTGGATGACATGGGGGTGAGTAAATTTATCAGGAAAAGTGTATTTAAAAGTGAACTAATCCTTTAAATTCATTTGAGCAGCTTTCTAGTGGTTCTTATTTGAATATATTGCAAAACAAATAAAGTGTCCTTTTAGTTTTTAAAAATAACCCATTCAAATAATGTTCCCAGCACGTTAAAGTAGCCACAGACGTTATTTTACTCATAAATTAGAAACTATCATGGTGAAATTCCTAAAACCACCTTTCTGTTCTTAACCTTGGAAAGAATTCGGTATAAATAGCACATTATACTATTATAATTAAGTTTTGAATGTTATCAGTAAAAAATATAAAGAGAGGACAGGTCAGACATGTGCCAATAACCGTATCACAAGTCGCCTCATTTCTCAGCTGCTGAATGATAATGAACACACCGCGCTGAGACAATGGTGTGACGGTGATTCTTTCTTGTGATTGGCTGAAGCGACGAACGAAACCACTGGCGTCATCTGATTTGACGCTCCACTGACCAATCAGCGCGCGCGGGGGGAGGTGCTAAGACCACCTGGGCAAGTTCCCAAACATCATGCAAAATATAGATGTCAAATCGTGCGCGTGCAAGTGGTGATACTGATCGCATAACGAATACAAGAGGTCGAAAGAAATGTCAGTTTATTAGACCGCGTGAATGCGTGTTTTTATGTGCGTCCGTTGTACATACAAATAAAAGCATTCGCCAAAGCAAAGACAAGCAACAAGCTCTATGCGGTTTTAAAATCATTTGAAATTAGGCGACTCGTGATTTAAAAAGCTGTCGGAATGGATCCGTTGTTATATTTGGGTGGGTTAGTGGTTTTGTTTTTGTTATGGATTAAAGTGAAGGGCTTGGAGTACGTGATAATACACCAGAGATGGATCTTCGTTTGCCTCTTTCTCCTCCCCTTATCCGTCCTCTTTGATGTGTACTATTACCTGCGCGCGTGGATCATCTTCAAGATGTGCTCAGCGCCAAAGCAGCACGACCAGCGCGTCAGAGACATCCAGAGACAGGTGACATGCTTTATCTTAGTAACAGAGCGTGGGATTTGTATACTGTACTCTCATATCCAGTGTAATATGCATTGCACTAAAGCAAATTAGGATCTGAGTGCATATTTCTGTCAAATATTTATTTAGTACATCAGTGAGACTGATAATGCATTCTGCCTGATTTATTTAAAGGGATAGTTCACCCAAAAATAAAACTTCTGTCATGATTTACTCACCCTCATGTTGTTCCAAACCTGTATGAATTTCTTTCTTCTGCTGAACACAAAAGAAGATATTTTGAAGGATGTCTGTCAGCAAACAGTTGATGGACCCCATTCACTTCCATAGTATTTTTTTTTTCCTACTATGGAAGTCAATGTGTTTGGTTGCCCATATTCTTCAAAATATCTTCTTTTGTGTTCAGCAGGAGAAAGAAATTCATACAGGTTTGGAACAACTTGAGGGTGAGTAAATGATGACAGAAGTTTTATTTTTGGGTGAACTATCCCTTTAAGGGAGTCATTGAATTCTGATTTTAAAAAATGATGGTACAATAAAAAGTAGCTAGTATGGTCTCTACAGGACACTAGGGGCGTGGCGAAAAGTTATTGACACGCCCCCTACTATTTGACATAAGGATGACAGCATCGGTGCACCTGTCATGGTAACTAAAAGGAAAACAATTTAAAATAGTTTGTGGTAATTGAAATAAAGCTATTATTATTATAGGAAAAACTTAAATGAAAATTAGGACTGAAATAAATAAGTACTAAAGTTATAACTGGAATAAAAATAAATGAATGCTAAATAGAAATATTAAAGCAACAAAAAACTGACTAGCACATAACAAAATTACAGATACTAAAACTTAAACTAAAATTAAAATGAGAGCTGAAAATATGAAACAACTAAAAATGAAAGCTAATTCAAATTATTAATAAATATTATAATATTATATAAATAATACTAAAATAACACTGAGGTGCACAAATATGAATATGTCAAACTGATTAAAAAATAGGCTAATTATACTTTTGGTCTCTACTGAATCAAAATGAACTTAAAATTACTTGAAACATATTTGTTTGTTGTAGTATGTGAAAGATATAGAAATTATTACTACTGTTTTATTGTGGTTATTGTTGAATCAATGTAAAAAAATAAATAAATAAAGATTAAGAATGCATAAACTTAATGAGACCTTGATGCAATTTTAATAAAATGTGACGATTTTAATTTTCCAGGTGCGAGAATGGAAAAAAGATGGAAAAAATAAGAAATATATGTGCACGGGTCGTCCAGGATGGCTGACTGTGTCCCTCAGGGTGGGAAAATACAAGAAGACGCACAAGAACATCATGATTAACATGATGGACATCCTGGAGGTGGACACAAAACGGCAGGTGGATGTTGACAAATATGCTTTTTTAACAGCAAAATTGTTTAGGGATCTTCTCCTCATTTAAAGTTTGGAAAGACAAGGCTTTCAGTGGACAGTAAAAATGTATGTAGATAAAATAATGTTATATATACATATGGTAATTTTAAAGTTAATACAATGTAAAGAGAGGAAATTTACAATTGTTACAAGCAACAAATCAAGCATTTACTTTACCAATTTTCCAGGTGGTACGTGTGGAACCTTTAGCTAACATGGGTCAGGTGACCGCTCTGCTCAACTCTATTGGCTGGACACTGCCTGTGTTGCCTGAACTTGATGACCTGACAGTTGGTAGGTTATGAGAGAGAAACTATAAATAAACAAATGTTTAAAGTGCCCCTATTATACTTTTTTTCAGACATTATACATTTCATGCAGTGTATAATATCGCTGTTTGTGAATGTAAAAGGTCTGCAAAGTTTCAAAGATCAAAGTGCGCGATAAATTTCTCAAAAGAAAGAACCGATTCTGAATCGCCTGAAACGAGTCATCAGTAATTCCATTCTTACTTCCTGTACAAACCTATGTAGGTTTGTAAACAGGGTTTGACATTGACACCCGCCAAACGCAGGTGTATTTCAGCGGTGGCGTGTAACGCAGTCACTCCTACTAGCCACTTTGGCGGGTTGAAATTTACATATATTACATATATATTTTTTATTGTCTTTTAAATAAGGCATCTGAAATAATAAATTAAGTGCAATGTAGTGTTGTCAAAAATATAGATCGATACTGAATATCTGAAACTCTTCCAATACTAATTTTTTTGCAGAATAGATACACGATCCAATCTACTATTTCTCTCTCTCTCATCTCCCTGACAGCGAGTTGATACACAAACCCTCCTCCCCTCACTCACTCTGTTCATTTGCTCTGGATTAATATTGTTGCCATTACAGGGCTTGAATTTCGGCATGGGATTGTGCGTATTGTGCATAATTTGACTAATTCCCCCAGATTTTGTGCTCACACCCAAAGTGCGCACGCATAAAGCCACCTCTCAGTATTAAATTGAGTTATTTTTCGCTGTTTATTGCACTTAAACAGTCAAATACACACAAAATGATGTCAAAATGCTGGTCTTTAAGTGAACGTAAACAGAAGAGAAAGAAATCGCATGTGTAACAGTATAATGGATCCGTGCGTCAGGTCTTAAAGTGATAGCAGCCTAATATACCTGCTGCCAAATTATAATACAATACAATTAATACAATTGTATTAAGGGGGACCTATTATGCCCCTTTTACAAGATGTAATACAAGTCTCTGGTGTCCCCAGAATGTGTCTGTGAAGTTTCAGCTCAAAATACCCCACAGATCATTTATTATAGCTTGTCAAATTTTCCCCTATTTGGGTGTGAGCAAAAACACGCCATTTTTGTGTGTGTCCCTTTAAATGCAAATGAGCTGCTGCTCCCAGCCCCCTTTCTAGAAGAGGGTGGAGCTTTAACAGCTCGCGCTTGCTCAGCAACAACAAAGCTGGAGAATCTCACGCAGCAAAAATGCAGAATGTCAGTAACGGTGTTCAGCCAACTGTAATTGTAGCTGAAGCCTGGAAGAGTTTGGTTTGTGTTGTCGACGCGTCAAGAAGATACTGTTTTCAGCGCTGTGAAAGCTTTGCATGCACTTCCAAAGGAAAATTACGGCATTGTTACTGTTTGTATCACTGTGCTGAGGAAGCCTCCCGAGCTGAATTTCAGTCATTTTGGTAAATTTGCAGGAAAAAGTATGTGAACCCTTGTACATACAATGAATATCTGCATAAATTCAAGAACAAATGCACAGAAAGGGTTCACATACATTTCCCATCATCTGTGTGTTACGCCTAGTTATGCTTGTTTTTAACCAAGTCTCAGATTACAGCAAACTCTTATTTATGTGGCATCTAGATGCATTTGAACATTTTCTATTCAGCACACAGTAACACTTCTCTCCATTTAGATGAAGATTGTAAATCATCTCTGACCTGAATAATCTCTCCCTCTCTTTGCTCCACAAGGGATTTGTTTAATGTCTCTGAGCACTTGCAGATATTCGCTTTCTTTAAATGGAGCATAACTTTCTCTCCTGATCAATATTATATGCCATGTGTGGTGCATCAGAGGCCTCTCCTAATTAGGTTATGGATGAGCATAGTCCCTGTTTCAATGAGGCAGATTAGATTAGGGCGGATACGGGTCCTATTGCTGAAAGTGTTTATAGATCCCAGAAAAGAGCGCTCATCGGTGGAGAAATGTTTTATACTGACTCTCCTTCAAATTCATTTGTAATTCTGTTGAGACATACTGCTTAGTAATAAGACATGGGAAAGGTGTGTTGTGTTTGTAAAGTGTTGGACGATAGGAGGCCACATGTATTGATTCCTGTATCTTTGAAACGGTAAGCACCATATCAAAGCAATAGTTTCTACAGTACCATTTCTAAAAGCAGTTTAGAGCTGTTTATCTGTAATCAAAGGTCAATTATTTGGACTTTTGATCCTTCTTTTTAGCTCCCAGTTGGCACTTTTCCCCAATAGGGTGTAATTTGCTGTCCTGTTACTTAGAAGCACAAATGTTTGTGCACTTTGAATCTCAATCCATTTCATGTGACACTGAATACTGGAGTAATGGCTGCTGAAATTTCAGCTTTGCCATGAATAAAGTACATTTTAAAATATAAATTAAAATTTTTAATAACATTTTATAATATTACTGTATTTTTGATCAAATAAATACAGCCTTCTTGAGCATAAGAGACTTATTTCAAAAGCAATAAAAAATCCTACCGACCCCAAAACTTTTGAACAGTATAGTGTATGAATTATTAAAAATTGAATTTGCATTCCAATTTTTAAACCTTTATTTAACCATGAAATAAAACTCTTGAGATTTAAAATGTTAAATCATGCTAGCAGTGTGTTAAATAAAGCTAGCAACATGTTAAATCATGCTATCAACGTGCTAAATTGTGTTAGCAACATGTTAAATCATGATAGCAACATAATTTATGATACCAACATGCTAAATCATGTTAACAACATGCTAGCAATGTGTTAAATCATGCTATAAACATGTTAAATCATGCTAGCAGTGTTAAAACATGCTTGCAACATGTTAAATAATGCTAGTAACATAATTTGTTAACAACATGCTAAATCAAGCTAACGACATTAAATCATGCATTCAAATTGTAAATCATGCTAGCACTGCACTAGCAACATGTTAAATCATGTTAGCAACATGCTAGCAATGTGCTAAATCATGCTATCTACATGTTAAATCATGCAAGCAATGTTCTAATTGTGCTAGCGACATGTTAGCAATGTTAAACCATGTTAGCAATGTGCTAAATAATGCTAACATGTTAAATCACGTTCACAACAGGCTAACATGCACCCTATCTATCTATCTATCTATCTATCTATCTATCTATCTATCTATCTATCTATCTATCTATCTATCTATCTATCTATCTATCTATCTATCTATCTATCTATCTATCTATCTATCTATCTATCTATCTATCTATCTATCTATCTTTTTCTAAGAGACCATTGCCTTCAAAATATTCAAACTTTAAACTTTAAAACTACNTATCTATCTATCTATCTATCTATCTATCTATCTATCTATCTATCTATCTATCTATCTATCTATCTATCTATCTATCCATCTATCTATCCATCTCTCTATCTCTCTTTTTCAAAGAGACCATTATTCAAACTTTAAACTTTAAAACTACTTCAAAATGTAAAACTTCTTCAAACTCAAAAACTTCAAGCTTTTAAATCTTTTCAAACTTTTTCAAGCCAACTTCAAAGTTTGTCATCAAACTTTACTCATCTAGTTTATTTTGTAATTTTATCATTTCATGATCTAAGGTATCAAAAGCTTTAGATAAAAAAGAGCAACACTATGTTTCTTATTATAATGAAACCATTAGATCATTGAGTACTTTTAAAATCACTGTTGTTGTACTATATTTTAAAAAAATAATATATATTATTTTTAGGCTATTTATTGTGTCATCCCCATCAAGTGTCTGTCATGATTGTCTCGTGCTTCGTTCAGGTGGGCTGGTAATGGGAACAGGCATTGAGTCTTCATCTCACATCTACGGCCTGTTCCAGCACATTTGTGTGGCCTTTGAGCTGGTGTTGGCTGATGGTAGTCTGGTCCGCTGCACTGAAGTGAGTCCATTCTTACAGATTAGATAAATACACACAATCACACACACAGTGGCATATTAAAAATATTTATTAAATCAAAATTCTTGTGCGCAGAAAGAAAACTCTGACCTTTTCTATGCGGTTCCTTGGTCCTGCGGTACTCTGGGGTTCCTGGTTGCGGCGGAGATCCGGATAATTCCAGCTCGAAAATGGGTGAAGCTTCGTTACGAACCTGTACGTGGCTTGGATGCTATTTGCAAGAGATTTGCAGAGGAATCGGCCAATAAGGAGAACCAATTTGTGGAGGGACTGCAGTACTCTCGGGACGAGGCCGTGATTATGACGGGAACCATGACAGATCATGCAGAGCCTGACAAGGTGATAATGAATATTCTGTAATACAAGTGATCTGATTGGTATTTCTTAGTACTTTTTCTGTGGTCCACTTATGGAGTTTTGTTTCTGCCATGAATTAAAAAATAAAAAAAGATAATTGCGAATTCTGCAAAAAAAAGAGTCTGAATTGCAAGTGATAAACTCACAATTCTGGGGGAAAAAGTCTGAATTGCATTTTAAACTCGCAATTGTGAGAAAAAAGTGAGAATTAAACAATGTTAAACAGTATTTAGAAAAAATGTCTGAATTCTGTTAAGCTTGTAATTCTGAGAAAAAAGTCAGAATTCACTGTTAAACACACAATTGTGATAAAAAGTCCAAATTGAGTATTAAACTTGCAATTGTGATTAAAAAAAAGTCAGAATTGTGTTAAACTAACAATTCTGAGAAAAAGTCAAAATTGAGTTTTTTTAACAAAATTTGGAGAAAAAGTCAGAATTGAGTGTTACACTCGCTATTCTGAGAAAAAAAGACAGAATTCCTTGTTAAACTCGCATTTCCGAGGAAAAAAGTCACTGTTGTGAGATTTAAACTCGCAGTTGCGGGAAAAAAGTCAAAATTCTGAGGAAAGTCCAAAATCCGTAAAACTCACAATTCTGAGAAAAAAGTCAGAATTGAATGTTAAATTCACAATATTGAGAAAAAGAGTCCAAATTCTGCATTAAACTCGAAAGTCTGAGAAAAAAAGTCAGAATTGAGTATTAAACTCGCAATATTGAGGAAAAAAGTCAGAATTTCGTTACAAACTCACAATTCAGAGAAAAAAGATAGAATTGAGTGTTAAAAAAAAAGTTGCATTAAATTCACATATCTGAGGGAAAAAGTCAGAATTGAGTTTTAAACTTGTAATTCTGAGAAAGTCAGAATTCACTGTTAAACACACAATTGTGATAAAAAGTCCAAATTGAGTATTAAACTTGCAATTGTGATTGAAAAAAAGTCAGAATTGAGTTTTTTTAACAAAATTTGGAGAAAAAGTCAGAATTGAGTGTTACACTCGCTATTCTGAGAAAAAAAGACAGAATTCCTTGCTAACTCGCATTTCCGAGGAAAAAAATCACAGTTGTGAGATTTAAACTCGCAGTTGCGGGAAAAACGTCAAAATTCTGAGGAAAGTCCAAAATACGTAAAACTCACAATTCTGAGAAAAAAGTCAGAATTGAGTATTAAACTCGCAATATTGAGGAAAAAAGTCTGAATTTCGTTACAAACTCACAATTCTGAGAAAAAAGATAGAATTGAGTGTTAAAAAAAGAGTTGCATTAAATTCACATATCTGAGGGAAAAAGTCAGAATTGAGTTTTAAACTTGTAATTCTGAGAAAGTCAGAATTTAGTGTTAAACACAATTTTGATAAAAAGTCAGAATTGAGTGTTAAACTTGTAATTGTGATAAAGTCAGAATTGTTAAACTAACAATGAATTTCGTAACAAACTCAACCTGTACCGAGTATTTCCGAAAACAGCCGAGCGCCTGGAGGCGTGTCCTGTGAGCGGAGCTAGAGTCACGAGTATGCTCAGCTTTTGTGTAGAGATCGTCTACAAGCTATCAATGGTCAGCTAAACAACTGTATTTAAACACACACAATACACCATCGCATTATCCCTGGATAACTTTTGAATCACTTAAAATATAAAGCGTATGAATGATGAATAATGAATTTATTAATTCACTACTTTCGTATTGTTTACATTATATGCACTTAGGCGCCTATTGCCAACAAAACAGACATCTGACCACCTGCGGTTCTGACTCATGACCGGGATCATTACCGCTGTGACCGCTCCATCTTTCAGTTTCAAACGATCTGTAAATCCAGCGTAGAACTGGGCCTTGTTTATGAAACCATAAGCGCCGATCCTGAGGGCTCGAGCAGCCACGGAGAAACACGAGATATTCTCCATTTATTTTAACCAATAAAAAAAGTGATTGCAACTATCAATTTCTTTGGTTATTTTAATAACAAATATCGAGAGCGCATCAATGTAATGCGTGAGCACAAATCTCTCAGCTCCACGGAACACTGGGTTCTCAAGGTTATCTTTCCCTCACAACCCAAAACACACTTGTTTGGTGACATTGTTGATTTCGTGCAGTCCTGTGACCTGTGCAGCGCTGCCGACGACTTCCGTAAACCCGAATGCGCGTTGATGGGCGTGCTCTTGCACTCTCGCTCAGGTCCACGCGTGCGCGCGCGCCCTTCCGGGAGAAGTGCCCGTACAAGGAATTCCGCCCTTGTTGACATCACTCAGGCCGATACTCGAAAAAAAAAGTCAGAATCCTGTGAGGATTTGGAAGAGAATGTTTGGAACAGAAATACTCCATCATATGTCCAACTCGTGTTTGGAAACTTTGGCCATGTTTAGCATGAGAATCCAACTCTTTAACAGTGTAAATAAGTCAGAATACATGAAATAGCTTTATACCCCCCCTTTAACAAAGTTCAGAGAAAAAGTCAAAATTGAGTGTTAAACTCGCACTTCTGTGGAAAAAACTCACAATTGTGAGATATAAACTTGCAGTTGCGAGGAAAAAGTAAAAATTTCTTGTGAAATTGTAAACGCGAAATTCTGGTAAAAAAAAAAAAGTCAGAATTGAGTGTTAAACACAATATTGAGAAAAGTTTGAATTCAGTGTTAAATTAGCAATTCTGAGAAAAAAGTCAAAATTCTGAAGTCTAAATTCCATGTTGAACTCGAAATTCTGAGGAAAAAGTCAGAATTCTGAAGTCTAAATTCCATGTTGAACTCGAAATTCTGAGGAAAAAGTCAGAATTGAGTGTTAAACAATTCTGTTTAACACTCAATTTTCACAATTACCTTTTTAATTTTTTTATTCTGTGGTGGAAATTAGCTTCCATACCCACTTGCCTGTTCTCTACATATTGGCAACTTTCTCAATGTGTTTATTATGAAAACATTTACAGTTAAACACCATTGTATTGTCATGCTGATTCTTTTTCTCTCTGTCTTTCCCTTTGTCTGATCAGACTAACTGTATAGGTTACTATTACAAGCCGTGGTTCTTTCGGCATGTGGAGGGTTTCCTGAAGCAGAACTGTGTTGCAGTGGAGTACATTCCTCTCCGGCACTACTACCACAGACACACCCGCAGCATCTTCTGGGAATTACAAGTAAATTACTCCGGGAAACTGCACTCACCAACAAACTTACCCAATTATATGCTGCTTTTCGTGTTTGTTTTTCAAGAAATAATAACAATTACAGAGCTCGTTTATTAAATCATTTAAATAAATAGCAAAATAAATTAATACAGTGCCCACATGCATTTTTCTAAGCCATTTTTGTTACAGTGATTTTGGCTGTGTAGTCAGTTCTACTCAAGTTCACACAGGTGTCCTAAAAGAGTATATATATTTATATCTATCTGTACATATGTTATAATTCATCTCCATTGGGTCTCGATAAGTATCCCATAATACAACCATTTTATTTATTATTTATTTTATTTATTCTAGTTCAGAATATTATTTATTCATCATGAGGAGTTTAGTATGCAAGTATGATTTGAAAGATTTTCTCCACAGTTATGCCAACATTGTGTATTTTGTACTTGTATTATGATTGGATCTCTAGGGATTATATCTTCCAAGAACTGTCATCATCTTGCTTTGCATTTGGGATATTAATAATATTAGACTCTTATCGAGACAATTTTTAACTTTCAGTGTGGCTTTTTTGGTTTGTGGTGTACTGTAGTACACTTAAAGTGTATCAAGAGTTTGAAACACTTAGTCAGTCACGTACTTCCTCCCCTATGGGTTGCATTAGTATTAGCATTTTTCACTTGTCCCATAAGGCATAGTTAAAGAGACAACTATTATCCTTCTCTTCCATCTTTATCAAGCAACGTCTCTCGCTCTCTCTCTCTCTGTTAACCCTTCTGTCTCACTCTCAAACATACTCACACACAGTGTTGATGCATTATATCCACTAAAGCCTTCCATTAGCTACAGGAAGCTTGTGTTGTTTGTTGATTGGCAGCACTAGTCTGACATTACTCAATAAGTTATGCAGCTAAAGTGGAGATGGACAAGGTCAGGAATGTGCTTTGACTTTCAAACATAACTTTTGTGATCATAAAGAATGCTGTACATATACACTAGGGGTGTAACGGTACACAAACATGACGGTCCGGTATGTACCTCTGTATTAAAGTCACGGTTCAATACGGGTTTGGTACAGCAGAGGGAGAAAACTAAACATTAAATTGCTTCTTTATGTTCTTTTTTTATTAAACAGTGGTTTATTGAATTTATTTAAAGAGACAAATTCTGTCTCTTTAAATAAATTCAATTATAATTAATTTTCTTAAGGATAAAAAAAACTTTTTCAGCTAATGCTACACTGCGTTCCAAATTATTATGCAAGTGACATATCAGTAAGATTTCAGTACAATAAACATTCAGATTTTAGTTTTTCTAAGAAAATGTTTGTTTGTTTATTTATCCATGTCTTTTTAGATAACTGGTATCAATATCAGACAAAATTATTTGCCAGATCTATGGAAACCCTACTTAGAGGTTGTTCCACATTATTAAGCAAGTCACAGTTCTCATGCAATATGGGGAGAAAGAAAGATCTTTCTGAAGATGAAAAGCATGAAATGGTGCAATGTTGTGCAAAAGGCATGAAAACAACTAATATTGTGTGAAACTGAATGGAGATTATCGAATTATCACAAGATTTGTGAGTGATTTAGAGCACAGCAGAACTTGGTCAGATAAAGGTTGATAAAGGCTTATTAATGAAAGTTCCTGTCAAAAACTTTAATTGTATTAAAAGAGCAGCTATAAAAAAGCCAGCGTTGAGCAGCAAACAGGTATTTGAAGCTTCTGGTGTCTCTGGAGACTCAAGAAGCTCTCCATGCAGGCTGGCAGTTGTGCGTAAAGATGCATTTCAGCCACTCCAAACCAAACCTCACAAAGAGAAACATCTACAGTGTGTGTAAAAATACATGAAGACTCATTTTTAAATAGTTTTATTCACTGATTAATGCCGTACTACAGTGGATGGTCTAAATGGATGGATTTCTGGATGGTTGGTGAATGGCCACCACGTTCCAACAAGACTGTGACGTCAGCAAAGAGCTGGCGGGTGATGATTTGGGCTGGAATATTGGGACGTGAGATGGAAGGTCCCTATAGGGCCTCTGAGGGTATTAAAATGACTTTTGCAAGATATGTGGAGTTCATAACTGGCCATTTTCAGCTATCGTCTAAAAAGGAGGATAGTGCATAGTACAATGCACTATTGTACAATGCACTACGCACTATCCAATGCTGCAAAAAAACACCACGGCAATAAAACTGCTTGAAAATGTATTTTTACACCCACTGTAGATGTTTCTCTTTGTGAGGTTTGGTTTAGAGTGCCTAAAATGCATCTTTACGCACAACTGCCAGCCTGCATGGAGAGCTTCTTGAGACTCCAGAGACACCAGCAGCTTCAAATACCTGTTTGCTGCTCAACACTGGCTTTTTTTTATAGATGCCCTTTTAATACAATAAATTTTTTTTGACAGGAACTTTCCTTAATAAGCCTTTATCTGTCCAAGTTCTGCTGTGCTCTAAATCACTCACAAATCTTATGATAATTCGATAATCTCCATTCAGTTTTCACACAATATTAGTTGTTTTCATGCCTTTTGCACAACTTTGCACCATTTAATGCTTCTCATCTTCAGAAAGATCTTTCTTCCTCCCCATATTGCATGAGAACTGTGACTTGCTTAATAATGTGGAACAACCTCTAAGTAGGGTTTCCATAGATCTGGCAAATTATTTAGTCTGAGATTGATTCCAGTTATCTAAAAAGACATGGATAAATAAACAAACAAACATTTTCTTAGAAAAACTAAAATCTTAATGTTTATTGTACTGAAATCTTACTGATATGTCATTTGCATAATAATTTGGAACGCAGTGTATAAACTATATAGGGAGCCCTTTCTTGCACATTACTATAATATTAAAGGTTATAAATTAACAACAGAGCCCAAACTATTAAATTCAGTTGCTATTTATTTTTAGATATAATCATCAACACTCAAATAAAGAAAAAATCCAATTTTTCAATAATTTTTCTGATTTTTGAAATGTAATCATTTACACAGTTACTGTCATAACTTGTTTTCATGACAAATTTATTAAAAATTTTATAACTAAATAATAATTACTAACAGGTATAGTAAATATAATGAATATATAAGCTAATATAGTGCATATATTTAGTGAAATGCTCCTCTAGAGTTCATTTCTCTAGTAAACTAACATGCTGTGGACACTAAATGACTTGCCTGAGGTAAATGTTATGCTACGTGAGATATTATTCTCAAGCTGATTTATTGATGTCTTTCCGAGGTTGAAACACTGATTGAGAGATTACACGTAAACATATCTATGCATAGATCATCTGTTCTTCTTCTTCTGTGCTTTTTCCTGTTGTAGTAGTTAGCAAACAGCATTGCATTGCTGTGCGCGCCCCCTTCTGGATTGGATTGTGTATCGCCTGTCGTCTGACTGTATGCACCGAATCGTGACGTCCGTACCGTGACGGTTCGGAACAAATACATGTACCGTTACACCTCTAATATACACAATTTTGATAACAGCACTTCCTGTAATAATCCTGTAAACATATTGATCAGTCAGACCATTTCCTTTTTGTTATCGTCTTATTCTATACCTTGTTCCCCTTTTCTTTTTCCATCTATCATCCATATAAACTTTTGTTTGCTTTTCCATCTCATTTCCATCCACCGTTTCTTGTTGTCTGTTTTTTAGGACATCATTCCATTTGGGAATAACCCATTGTTCAGGTATGTGTTTGGCTGGATGGTTCCTCCTAAGATTTCCCTGCTGAAGCTGACGCAGGGAGAGACCATCCGCAAACTGTACGAGCAGCACCATGTGGTGCAGGACATGCTGGTCCCCATGAAGCACATCAAGACCTCCATCCTACGCTTCCACGAGGACATACATGTGAGAAACCCAAACATGCACACACATATACACAAATAAGGTGATAACTGATAGCTAATATTCTATATTATATAAATCTGTACTGTTTTGTGCTATTTTTATTATTATTTCAAAACATTCTAAAGTTTCAATACAAAATTCTTTATTTATTGAAAAAAGCAGGCATCAAAATATAATTTATTTATATGAAAGTCTGTTCCAGTAATGCTCACCACAGACTTTATTTTACTCAAAAATCGAAAGTAGCTATTCTGAAAACACATTAGAAATTCTCGAGGGAACACATGACTCAAAAAGTGAATTCTCTTCTAGACTACAAACTGAACAGCTCTATAGCAGACAAATCAGAACAATGTCTTCAATGTAAAAAGAGCCTATATTACACACACTCACAAACATATATATTACATTTTAACATTTCTGTTTTCCATTTTAATATGTTTCAAAATGTAAATTATTCCTGTGATGGCAAAGCTAAATTTTCAGCATCATTACTCCAGTCTTTAATGTCACATGATCCTTCAGAAATCATTCTTATATGCTGATTTGGTGTTCAATTATTATTTGGTATTGCTGGTGCTCAATTATTAATACTGGTTCTTATTATTTTCAATGTTGAAAACTGCTAAATATGTTTGTGAAAACTCTTTTTTCAGGATGAATAGAAAGTTAGAACAGCATTCATTTGAAAAAGAAATATTTTGTAACATTATAAATGTCTTTACTGTCAATTGAGTCAATTTAATGCATCCTTGTTAAATAAAAGTATTAATTTCTAATTTACTTATCCCAAAATTTTACTTGGTAGTGTATCACAGTTTCCACAAAAATATTGCGCAGCACAACTGGTTTCAACATTGATAATAATCAGAAATGTTTCTAGAGCAGCAAATCAGCATATTAGAATGATTTCTGGAGGATCATGTGACACTGAAGACTGGAGTAATGATGCTGAAAATTCAGCTTTGATCACAGGAATAAATTACATTTTAAAATATATACCAGCTTTGGTGAGAATAAGAGACTTTCAAAAACATAAAAAAACTTGATTGACCCCACATTTTGAAGGATAGTGTGTGTGTATCTGTATATATGTATATATAATATATATATTTGCTCATGGGTATGTGTGTTGTAGGTGTATCCTCTGTGGCTATGTCCCTTCGTGCTGCCCAACCAGCCGGGAATGGTGCATCCTAAAGGAGATGAAGATGAACTGTATGTTGATATCGGAGCGTATGGGGAGCCCAAAGTCAAACACTTTGAAGCCAGATCATCCACACGCCAGCTGGAGAAGTTTGTTAGAGACGTTCATGGGTCAGTTATCACTTTTCACCTTTCCGTTAACTGATAAAGACTGGCCTAAATTTCATCAACCAAGCTTTGAAATGCAGTAAAATTGTCTTTGACAAAGGTCTTTAAAACATTATTGTCATAGGGTATTATATGACACAATACTTCCATATCTAGATTCCAGATGCTGTATGCTGACGTATACATGGAACGACAGGAATTCT
Source organism: Anabarilius grahami (assembly GCA_003731715.1). Lineage (NCBI taxonomy): Eukaryota > Metazoa > Chordata > Actinopteri > Cypriniformes > Xenocyprididae > Anabarilius > Anabarilius grahami. The sequence continues at coordinate 440,434 of RJVU01049825.1, forward strand.
GGGAGATGTTCGATGGAACATTGTATCATAAACTCAGAGAGCAACTCGACTGTAAAGATGCGTTTCCTGAAGTATTTGACAAAATCTGCAAGTCTGCAAGACACTGAATCCAGTCGAACCTGAAAGGTGTGACCAACCAAACAACCCTTTTGCTGAAGAACATGAGCAAATTGGGGCGGATACACTTAAAGCGCAAATACTCTTCTTTCTTGAAGGAACACCAGCTATGTTTCAAGTTCAACCCCCTTGTCCTATGTCTATATCTGAGACAAAAAATAAAGGGCCTTATTATAACACAATTAGATTAATTTAAACAATATACAGTGCTTAACAGATCAGTAGTTTATGGACATTCAACTGTGAATAAATAAAACTATTTTAGAATACTTTGTCTAATGATCTTTTAAGCATCATATAACACAATTTTACTATAAAAGAGTTACAATTGAAGCTAGTTTCCACCATGTAATAAAAAATAAATATAAAAAAACTTTTTATCTCACAAAAAAAAGACTTTTTTCTTGCAATTGTGAGTTTATATCTCACAATTCTGAGAAAAATTTAGATCTATTTATAATGATATATATATATATATGTATATATGTATGTATATAGGCCTAGATAATATCTAAAATTATATTTTTTAATATTTAGACAAAATCGCAATTGCTACTAGAAAAAAAAGTCACAATTACATCTTTTATTTTTAATTTGTGGTGGAAAAAAGCATATTCTCTATTTTCCTATATTGTGAATGTTTCCTACCTCACACTAGATGTCTTAACATTATCTAACATAACGATTTATTTTTGAGGTGTGTTGAAAGGGATATAACATTAAAACACTTAATATAAGCCTGGCGCAATTTGTGAATGTGTTTAGCATAGTTATTATTATGAAACATATATTTGTACTAATTATGAAATGACTTTTGTCATTAGTACAGTTATTTTCAGTTACAAACATAAGAAAAACAAACCTTTTTTAAATCAAAAAATCATATTTGTGGCCTTCTGAACTTGTTTTTGCTCTTTTATACTGTGTTCACAATATATATTCTGTATTTGTATTTTCAGTGTGCTGATACTGTGGATGTCACATACTTAGCAGACTCAACACACCCATTAAAATTAATAATTTAAACCATCTACAGTCTGTCGATATCAGTGAATTTGGCTTTGATCATCATAAAAATGTTCAATCTCTAATAATGGAGCTTCTATTGATGTTTTTTTCTGGTTTTGATGGCAGTGCTTAATGTATATGGGCTGGGTTGGAGTGGATTTATGGCTGAGGAATATATTATTTGCCATAGAAAACAATCATCCGTCTGGTCCAAATTAACATTAACTGCTCCCAGTCTCTCACATTATGATAATACCTTGTTCAGCAGTCACCTCAATGTCATATTAATTGACATCTTTGCTTCAAGAGAACATTCTTCTCTTTTTGGCAACATTATTAATATCCCCCAAATTAAAGCATCTTACAAATCTTCACATTAATCAGTCATTAAAATGTACATAAATGATGAAAAATGCTTAAGGATACAAGATATTTTCCCTCTTTCTTATATATCTACAAGTTAAAGAACTAGTTTCTGAGAACATTTGCTTTACAGAATATTGTGAATCCATGGATTGCTGGTCATGTCTCCCTCTAGTGACTGAATCATACCTTTAAGTCTTTTCTTTCATGGTTCCACATGTCTATGAAACTGTAAGGTCTTCAATGAAGCTGGTGATTTTTTTTAGGAACATGTACCAAATTATTCCGGTTTTCTAAGAGAAGAAACAAACAAACATTAAATTATATCTATGATATAGATACAGTGCAGCCCCCAAAAAGTACTTGGACACTTAAGCTCCAAATAAAAAATGTGTAAATGTCTTCATAACAAAATGTAACAAATTTATATTATATATTTATTAGATTATGTAATATTATATGTAATAATAATATATAATATTAGCCCTTAAACAGGCAATGTGTACCACAAGATATATGATAACGTAATACTTTATTGTGAGACTGTAAGTCTGAAATTTTTCTCGCATGACAGTACGTTTACAACAATCAATATCCAGTAAACATACCCTTGATCCACACAATACAATTTACAATCACAAAAATTTCACACATTATGCATGTCTTTCCCTTACAGCCTCGCTTTCATTCCCGTTAAAAATCAAAGATGGCGCTGCTGTGAATAAGGTCCATGGCCATTTTCCACCAAAGCTGACAAAGATTCTCCATATCTCTCAGTTTGAAAATTCTGATTTGATCTCAGGAATAAATTACATTTTTTAAATGTATTATAATAGAAAACAATTATTTTAAATTGTAATAATATTTCAAAATATTACTGTTTTTAATGTATTTTTTTTTATTAAATAAATGCAGCCCTGGAAAATGAAAAAAAATTTATGTGTCCAAACTTTTGACAGGTACTGTATATATACGGTAAGCTTTTTGGGATTCAGTTATTGTGGCATCTATATCATAAAAGTCTGGCTCAAGGTTTCTTCTCTGTTATACATACATTCACAAATCCACTCACAAATGTTCACGAAGTCTCTGGTGTGTCTAGGAATCAGATTTTGTTCTCCTTCAGTTGCACATGGTAATTGCCCTGAACAAAAGCAGTGAAGAAAGCGCCCATGAGAGTTAAGCTGTCCTTTTCTCGTTCGCACCCATTAAATACAGACCGATAACATGTTGAGCGCTAATTAATCCACCAGTTAGAACATGCCCTGTGAAGTGACTGAGAGAGTGAATCCTCTGATTATTTACAGTCAGAGCAGCTATAATTAAGGTCTTTATCAGTTATCTGGTCATTTGTTGCAGTACTTTTTGCCGAAGTTGTGTCTCAAAGTTAAAGAGTTAGTTCACCCAAAAAGTCTGTCATTAATTACTCACCCTCGAGTCATTCCACACCTGTAAGACCTTCATTCATCTACGAAACACAAATGTTTTTTTTTGATCTTTTTGAAGATCTTTTAAAAATCTGATAGGTTTTTGTCTCTCCATTGACATCCAACGCAACTACCACTCCAAGGTCCAGAAAGGTAGTAAAGACATCATTAAAGTATAATTTACCACTTTACTTACAAAAATATTGATCTGCAACATGCGTTCACGAGAGCATCGCGATGCATGCGTTGTGTTCAGACTGCGCGTCAACTCAACGCACGTGCACGTGTTCAGACTCGTGGCAACTCAACGCACGTGCGCGAGTGTTCACGAGAGCATCACGACGCATGCGTGTTGTGTTCAGACTCGCGCGTCAACTCAACGCACATGCGGGAGTGTTTACGAGAGCATCACGACCCATGCGTGTTGTGTTCAGACTTGCGCGTCAACTCAACGCACATGCGGGAGTGTT
>RJVU01049825.1:443887-470746 GCA_003731715.1 Anabarilius grahami
CACGCGTGTTGTGTTCAGACTCGCGCGTCAACTCAACGCACATGCGCGAGTGTTTACGAGAGCATCACGACGCACGCGTGTTGTGTTCTGTCTCGCGCGTCAACTCAACGCATATGCGCGAGTGTTTACGAGAGCATCACGACGCACGCGTGTTGTGTTCAGACTCGCGCGTCAACTCAACGCACATGCGCGAGTGTTTACGAGAGCATCACGGCGCACGCGTGTTGTGTTCAGACTCGCGCGTCAACTCAACGCACATGCGCGAGTGTTCACGAGAGCATCACGGCGCATGCGTGTTGTGTTCATGCGAGACCTGGCATTGTTGCGTGAACACACTTTGGATAATATTATTTTGTAAATAAAGTGGTAAGTTATGTTTTTTGCACAAACAAAGCACTTGAGTCGCTTCATAAAATTGAGTTTAAGCCACTGGAGTCACATGGATTACTTTAATGATGTCTTTTTCCTACCTTTGTGTAGGTATAATCGGTTTAAGAAGTATTTTATACCTATTTCAATTAAAATGTTAAATGATGAATGAATGTAATTTAATTTACTATCTTTTTTATATTTATTTATTTATGATTTTAATGATTTTGTCAATGTAAACACCTAGAGTCCAACACAAATTTCCCCTTTGGGGACAATAAAGTGTATTTCATTTCATTTCATTTCTTTCTGGACCTTGGAGTGGAAGTTGCGTTGGATGTCTAAGGAGAGACAGACACCCAGACTTCATCAAAAATATCTTAATTTGTGTTCTTAAGATGAACAAAGGTCTTATGGATGTGGAACGACACAAGTGTGAGTAATAAATGACAGAATTTTCATTTTTGGGTGAACTAACCCTTTAAAGCTAAATGTGTGTGTGTGTGTGTGTGTGTGTACTTAAACTTTTTTTTTTTTTTTCAGGAAAAATGTGTACCAGAAGTCAGCTAAATCTGACAAAAACCTATTTAAAATAAATTTTAAGTGTATTATTATTATTATTTCAAACGTTTTTTTTAAAGGCATGTGTGTAAATTCCACAGCACGCCCACCCGTATACAAAACCACGCCCAAAAATAACGAGAACATTCACAAACCACGCCCATCAAACAACTCCAACCGCGTACACATAAACGCATAAACCCCGCCCACCGGTCTGACTGCCAGTCCGAGAGTTACTACAGCTGAGACCGGTTCCTCCTTCATCGTATATTTATGGTGTTCTACCCACCGTGACGCGCAACCGGCCACCAACGATTTACATAGTCACGGCTGATCGTCCGGTAAGTAGATCGACATCATGGTGACAGCATGTAGCTGTAATGATATCCAGCCTTTCATACTACAGGTGTAGGTTTCACATGACGCATCAGAAATGACGCGCGAGCTTGTCTGTCTTGTACTGTGAGTTGGTGCCAGTTCAAACCTCAAGGGTTTTCCTCAGTAGGAAAGAGTCGCGGTGTTTAATAGGAAGCTTTTGAGGTGTTTGGACATCATGGCTGTGTCTCAACAACTAGTGAGCCACCTACATAGATAATACGCACGGGCATTACAGGCGCGGACAGAACCGAAAACGCAGTCTAGGTAGGCAGCTCAGTAGGTTTTGAGACAGCTTACATTCTGGACATGGCGTTACTTTGCACAATATAAGCACAAGTAGTGCAGTGCATTCACACACACACACGATTCTTAAAGGAACACTCCACTTTTTTTTTTAAATAGGCTCATTTTCCAACTCCTCTAGAGTTAAACAGTTGAGTTTTACCGTTTTCGAATCCATTTAGCCGATCTCCGGGTCTGGCGGTACCACTTTTAGCATAGCTTAGCATAGTTCATTGAATCTGATTAGACCAATAGCATCTCGCTTAAAAATGTTTTTCCTATTTAAAACTTGAGTCTTCTGTAGTTAAATCGTGTACTAAGACCGATGGAAAATGAAAAGTTGTGATTTTCTAGGCTGATATGGCTAGGAACTATACTCTCATTCAGGCGCAATGATATTACGCAGCGCCTGTGAGCCCCTGCTTGCACAGGGAGCGTGCCTTGTAACCATGGAAACGTTCGTGAGAGGCGCTGCGTAATATCATTGCGCCTGCTGCAGCCATGGAACGGCAGTTCCTTGATTATTACGCCTGAATGAGAGTTCCTAGCCATATCAGCCTAGAAAATCGCAACTTTTCATTTTCCATCGGTCTTAGTACACGATTTAACTACAGAAGAGTCAAGTTTTAAATAGGAAAAATATTGAAACTCTTTGGTCATTTTTAAGCGAGATGCTAACGGTCTAATCAGATTCAATGAACTATGCTAAGCTATGCTAAAAGTGGTACCGCCAGAACCAGAGATCGGCTGAATGGATTCGAAAACGGTAAAACTCAACTGTTTAACTCTAGAGGAGTTGGAAAATGAGCCTATTTTTTGGAGTGTTCCTTTAAAGGGACAGTTCACCCCAAAATCAAGATTTGTCAATGATTTACCCTCATGTCCTGAATGACTTTCTTCTGTGGAACATGTTTGGCAGGTTGACAGCCTCAGTCACCCTTCACTCTTCACTTTCTTGGCATATTTTTCTATGCAATAGAAGTGAATGGTGTTGTCATTCTACAACATGTTGAGGGTGAACAATCCCTTTAATTTGTTTTACCTTTTGCAGTCAGTGTGCCTGATATGATTTATATTAGATGGCAGATCTTATTTTAAGAAGGTTTGTTCCATTATGGTATGCCCTGTTACTCATGTGGGTGAAAGGTGAATGCCTCCACCTCTATTGTTTATAACGCAGAGTGTGTTTTGTGGTGTGCATCACATCAAGTACATGACATGAGACTAACTCTTGTATAAACCTGAGAATGATTTTTGTGTCACGCCTTTAAACAGCACAGTGGCAGTGAATGTGGGAGGTGAAAGACAATAGTGTGCCCGTGACAATGTCTGCAGACAGAGAGCCTCCCGTCACTGCTAAACTCCTTCACCTCATGTTTCTCTCCACCTTCTGGGGAATGCAGATATGGGTCACCTTTATATCGGGTAGGTGTGGACACTGATTTGTTTTTTGCCAGTGATTGCAAATTATGGATTAATGGAATGATTGTAGTGTGCATCCAATCTTAAAAGTGTATATATTTTAAATAATTTATTTGAAGATAATATAATGATGGGTCACTTAGGGTTACTTAAATACATTACACTTTCTTAACACGCTTAAGTACAAAAAAAATAATGCACTTTGTAATAAGGTCAAATTAAAAGTTTCAATTTAAAGTTTAGTTTTTAGTTTTAGTGCTTTAAAGGTGCCCTAGATTCAAAAATTGAATTTACCTCAGCATAGTTAAATAACAAGAGTTCAGTACATGGAAAAGACATACAGTGAGTCTCAAACACCATTGTTTCCTCCTTCTTATATAAATCTCATTTGTTTAAACGACCTCCGAAGAACAGGCGAATCTCAACATAACACAGACTGTTACGTAACGGTCGGGGTGTACATCCCCTATATTTGCATAATGCCAGCCCATGTTCAAGTGATTACACAAGCCAGTATTAACGTCTGGATCTGTGCACAGATGAATCATCAGACTAGGTAAGCAAGCAAGAACAACAGCGAAAAATGGCAGATGGAGCAATAATAACTGACATGATCCATGATAGCATGATATTTTTACTGATATTTGTAAATTGTCTTTCTAAATGTTTCGTTAGCATGTTGCTAATGTACTGTTAAATGTGGTTAAAGTTACCATCGTTTCTTACTGTATTCACGGAGACAAGAGCCGTCGCTATTTTCATTTTTAAACACTTGCAGTCTGTATAATGCATAAACACAACTTCATTCTTTATAAATCTCTCCAACAGTGTAGCATTAGCCGTTAGCCACGGAGCACAGCCTCAAATTCACTCAGAATAAAACGTTAACATCCAAATAAATACTTTACTCACATAATTCGAAGCATGCATACAGCATGCATGACGAACATCTTGTAAAGATCCATTTGAGGGTTATATTAGCTGTGTGAACTTTGTAAATGCGCTGTAATATAGTCGAGAGCTCGTTTGGCAGGGAGCACGCGATTTAAAGGGGCGGCGCCAAGTGTAAATCAGTGCATTGTTAATGATGCCCCAAAATAGGCAGTTAAAAAAATCTATGGGGTATTTTGAGCTGAAACTTCACAGACACATTCAGGAGACACTTTAGACTTATATTACATCTTGTGAAAAAGCATTCTTGGGCACCTTTAAAGAAGTACACTTATGTTGACTAACATACTAAAGCACATATGAAGCACTTAATTGTCATTTTAAAGGGTTAGTTCACACAAAAATTTAAATAATGTAATTTATTACTCACCCTCATGTCGTTCTACACCCGTAAGACCTTCGTTCATCTTCAGAACACAAATTAAGATATTTTTGATGAAATCCGATGGCTCAGTGAGACCTCCATAGACAGCAATGCTCTAACTCAAACTCTCAAGGTCCATTAATGTACTAAAAACATATTTAAAACAGTTCATGTGAGTTCAGTGGTTCAATCTTAATATTATAAAGCAACAAGAATACTTTTTGTGCGCCAAAAAATAAAAACAAAAAGACTTTTCAACAATATCTATATGGTCCGATTTCAAAACACTGCTTCAGAGCTTTGCGATTCTAATCAGTGAATCGGAGCGCCAAAGTCACGTGATTTCAGCAGTTTGGCCGTTTGATTGGAGATCTGAATCACTGATTGGAGATCCGAATCACTGATTCGAAACAAAAGAGCTCAGAAGCTTCATGAAGCAGTGTTTTGAAATCGGCCCATATAGATATTGTTGAATAAAGTCGTTATTTTGTTTTTTTGGCGCACAAAAAATATTCTTGTCGCTTTATAATATTAAGATTGAACCACTGTAGTCACATGAACTGTTTCAAATATGTTTTTTGTACCTTTTTTATGGACCTTTTGAATGAGTTTGAATGTCATTGCTGTCTATTGAGTCCCTCACTGAGCCATCGGATTTCCTCAAAAATATCTTAATTTGTGTTCCGAAGACGAACGAAGGTCTTACCGGTGTAGAACGTCATGAGGGTGAGTGATTAATTACATTATTTTCATTTTTGGGTGAACTAACCCTTTAATATTACGTTTCAAGTTAAAATATTTTAAATTTACTAAATAGCAACCTCGTAATTACAAATGTGTAACTATATTTCAAAGACAGTAGAAGTTATTATGAAATTACACAAAGATATACTTAAGTCCTACTTAAAGTGGGTCAAAAAGCACTCTAAAGTTCAGCTAATTGCATTTAATATAAATTTAAACTAAAATACACTTTATTTAATTGTAAATAATGCAGTCAAGTGTCTGAAAACATTACATTCAGTTCACACTTAAATATATTCTGTAATAAGTATTCTTTTTAAAAGTATGCTAAGTGTACTTTTTCACAAGGGTAGTTTTATACATGATACATTTATACAAATTTAAACAAGGTTTATAATATGTACAGTACTTAAGGTTTACTTGATTTTTGTTTTGCTCAGGCTTTGTGATGGACAACCATCTAAACCGACACACGTTTGGCTTCATCCAGAGCCGGCTCTTCCCGTTTTACCTGCATATCGGCTCAGCCTGTGCTTTCTTCAACCTCACCATCTTCGCCATGTACCATCCCAGCAACATGCTGGATGACAGAGAGGCCTTCCAGGTATTCAGAACAAAATGTTCAGAACAAAATGTGAAAACATGTTACTTAAAGGGATAGTTCACCCACAAATAAAACTTCTGCCATGATTTACTCACCCTCATGTAGTTCCAAACCTGTATGAATTTCTTTCTTCTGCTGAACACAAAAGAAGATATTTTGAAGGATGTCTGTAAGCAAACAGTTGATGGACCCCATTCACTTCCATAGTATTTTTTTCCCTACTATGAATGTCAATGGTGCCGTCAACTGTTTGGTTGCCCATATTCTTCAAAACATCTTCTTTTGTGTTCAGCAGAAGAAAGAAATTCATACAGGTTTGGAACAACATGAGGGTGAGTAAATCATGACAGAAGTTTTATTTTTGAGTGAACTATCCCTTTAAATAGTTATTCCAAAAATGATGAATGGCCCTCATGTCATTCCAAATCTGTATAACTTCCTTTCTTCTTTGGAACAAAAAAGAAGATATTTTGAAAAATATGCTTGTCGCTTTTTTCCAGTTACGATAAATGGTGACTAAAGCTTCAAAAAGGACACAAGATCACCATAAAAGACTTGATCATGATATTTATATGTCTTCTGAAGTCATGTGAAAATTGAGAGCTCATTATTCATTGATAATCTTCCCTTCTAGTGAGCTGAGAACCGCTGTGACTGAATCTTTTTGATTCAGTGAATTGAACTTGAACTGAGTCAATCTGATTCATTAAAGTCCCCATGAAATCAAAATTGAAGTTTTAGTATGAATATGTTAACCTTACTGTTATCTATAAGCTAGTGTGCTCCAAAACAATGACACAATTCGCATTTAGAAGATATAAGCGTTCAAAACTTACTGCCTCTCACTTCCACCAATATGGATGAATGATTTTGATGACCTCATGCTGCACTTCAGCTTCTCATCAGATTTTCTGTCCAATCAAATGCTCTCTAGAATCTGAAGCGTCCCGCCCCCTACATTGTTCACACATTTATTTTCTATATGGTGAATGGCACATAGTGCACTATACAGGGGATAGGGAACAATTCAGTGTAAATGCCTGTTTTCCATTGAAGCGAATGAAGTCTGGTTTCCCGTTAATTTCACGCAAACGGCCACAGCGCGCACACAGTCTGCTCCAGTCCAGAGACACGATAGCACAGTGCGGATGATATCCGCGAGTCAGCGCATACCACAAAACATATTTTTGTACCATAGCCATTTGAATTCTGCTGTTTATGTCCCGCCCTGTCTTCCTGTTTCAGTGGTAATTACGTCAACACATTGAATAATGCTGCTTGTTTCAAGACACTTCAGTAGGCCTTGAACAAATCACTGGTTTTGTGAACTGGCTCAGCTGATGTATTGACTAAAATCCGAGTCATAAGATTTAAATTATGGTTCTCACACAAAGCTAGTGTGCAACAGTATATACTTCTGAAGCTATAAAAGTCACATTCAATGGGCCTCATTCAAGAAGCTTTCGTAAATATGAGTAAATTCAGAGTAGTTTGTGTGTAAAAACGGACCTTCCCTAAAACTCTCCTCTGGATTCACAAATGTAAACATCAGATTTGATAGTTAAACGCATGTATGTTAATACATGCGTTTCATTTGTAAATGTTGAAAAAATGCCTGGTGCTCTAATGAAAACGGCCAGCTGGTGGCGCTTGAGAGTGCTTTGGAGGCGCAGCATTTTTCCAGCTGAGACGCTTTGGTTGCTGTGATTTGGAATATCCACGGCAGTAACGGGTTAGCAGTTACTGAATATATAAATGCAGTAACCAGCGATATTGACTTCTCTGTTGTTCAGTCGTTGTACAAGGAGGATGGTTGGTCGGTAGTATTTGCCCCCCCCCCTTCCTCCTCTACTGTGATTGGACGGCTCGGCTGGGTAAAAAGTGACAGTGACGAGCGCTGTGTTTTAACCAAAGCTGAAGAGTAATTGTGAGATTTAGAATGCGAGTTATAAAGTTAAAATTATGTGATATAAAGTTGGAATTCTTACCTTTTTCTGGCAACTGCAAGTTTTTATCATGCAATTCGGACTTTATATCACAATTCTGAGGGTTTTTTTTCTCAGAATTGCGAGATATAAACTCTCAATTGTGAGTTTTAAAGTAAGAATTGAGTCAAATAAACTCGCAGTTGCTTTTTATAAAGTTAGAATTGCATGATATAATCTCACAATTCTGATAAAAAAAAAGTCAGTCTTTTTTCCCTCACAATTGACCCTTCGCCGGGAGTTTGATTGACAAGCGATCTAACCAGTCATAACGCCGAATCCGCCATTTTGTCTGACAAAGCAGTCAGGAGTTAGAAGATTCACCTCGGTGGACTTGAACCTGAAAAATGGTGTGTACTGACGTCTTACCACGTTTTAAACAACATTCTGAGGAAAAAAAGTCACAATTGTGAGATGTAAACTTGCAATTGTGAGGAAAAAAAAAGTCAGAATTGAGAGAAAATGTCGCAATTACCTTTTTTTTTTTTTTTTTTTTTTTTTTTTTTTTTCATGGCGGAAACAAGCTTCCATACAAACGAATTTGTGAAATATTATAATGGTGCTATCAAAATGCAGTGTCATCAGTTTGCTTAAAAGAACACAGAACGTTTGAATGTTTTACGCACCATTAGGGAGCAGGTGTAAATTTCTTTCGTACCAACTAACATTTTGAAAATGTAAGCATATTCATGAATCCGAAAATGTATATCAGAGCGGCTTTACGAATGATTTTCACAATTTGTTCTGGTCTTGTTTCATGTTTCGTGTTCCTAATACTTTTATGATGCTTTTGTTTTTGAATCTCCGATCCCCATTCATTATAATTGCATGGAAAAGAGCGGCCAGCGCATTCTTCAAAATATGTTTTTTTTTGTTGTTTTTTTGTTAAATGGAAAAAAGGAAGTCATGCAGGTTTGGAATGACATGAAGGTGAATAAATAATGGGTGACGGACTCTCTCTTGATTCCACTCGCTTTCTGGTTTCTCCCCAGATCTTCATTTATTTTGTGTGTGTGACGGTGGCAGCAGTAAATGCTCAGTGGTTTGGTCAGATGACCTCGGAAATCATGGCGGACATGCACCTGATTGAGCAGGCCTGTGGATTGGGTCAGGACATCGGACTCTCATCCAATCGGGAAGCTTACGCCAAGCTCTGCGAGACGGACCCCAAGTATAAAAAGCTGAGTGGTCGGCTGTGGCTGTACCATCTGCTGTCCTCCCTCTGTAACCTCTGCTGTATCGTATGTAACGGATACAGCCTATATTACCTGGCAGAAAACCTCACCACACTCTGATGACCTTCCTGTAACATAGTGGAGCTCTACTCCCATAATGCAATTCAAAACCTTCGGTCAGTGTCTGTGTGACTCCGGCAGCAACGACCTGCTCTCAGGTACTGGATTACTTCCTGACAAATCTGGTCATTCTTGTAATGGATTGTCTTTTTTAATCTTCGTTGTGCTAATTTTAGCGTAGATATATGGTGTATAGAGAATATTTTTTTGTAAAAGTTATAGATGATGATTGCATATTTAAATTAAAAGATGTTACACTGCATGCTTGAGGAATGGGAAAAAAAAATGGCACGCGAGTTGAAATGAACAAAAATGGGAAGTAGAATTCAAAATTTTTTTTTTTTTTATTCTAGAAGTTATGGCACATATTTTCTGTTTTCTGAACAAAAGCAACCTCACTCTATCACAAAACAAATTAATTTATCAAATAATTTGATTTCTCTGTTTCAACAGCCTTTTCTCCTGGACTGCTAATTATGCTCTCACCTGAATGTTGAAATAGAGCTTGAATAAAATGCACCTAGCACCAGTTGTACCACAGAATGTGGTCATGCACATTATATAAGAATTTCAAAGGCATAATATGTTAGATTTTTGGATTAAAATGGCTTCCAAAAACCACTAAAACAGTGTTATATATTTTGAGTTATCCCAGATGTTTCCAAAAATGTTTAAATCCAGAGAAATAAGCAATTTTAACCAGGACACGGACCGTGTCCGTGCGTCGCCTATCAATGACATCATACCTGCATTACCCTCAGTTTCCGGTCTTATTTTGTAGAAATCATGGAAACACCAATTTAATATATATTGTGTTTTATGAGACAGGTGAGCAACTGTTTGGATACATTCATAGACCGAAAACGAATCATGTTATATAGCTCAACACGGTTAGACTTACTGTTTAAATCTAATTTTCTTGATTTACCGCGAGTACCATGTTTTACCATGACTAATATCGATCTAGCTTACTGTAGTGTGCAACAAGCAGCTGCCAAGTGAACGCAGAGTAGCTTTATAACAACTTTCAACACACAAATATATCTTATATGATAAACAGCGCTGCGTTACTCCACATACGCTTGACCGGAAGAAGCGGAAGTGGCGACTGTGGCATAATAAAAGCTCCACTGCTCTTTAGACGTGTGTTTTTAATACATAAGCTCATCCATGATTATGATTTCTGCCTGCGCCCCGTCAGATTCTTTTCCATTGGCTGTAGACTTGAATAAGTGACCTCTAGTGGCAAAAAATTACATATTGTGCCTTTAATGACTCTCAGCTGCCTCACAAACAAATATTCTTATTTTGTTTACAGTGTAGTATTTATCAGTGCACTGACTACAGCTGTGACAATCTGCTCAGAACGAATACAGTCATGTTTAGATGTAAAATATATGCTGCTTGTCAAAAGTTTGGGGGTCAGTAAGGTTTTTTTCTTTTTTAAGAAATTAATACTTTTATTCAGCAAGGATGCAATTGATCAAAAGTCACAGTAAACAAAAAAAAATTATATTTCAAATAAATTTCTGTTCTTTTGAACATTTTGCTTTCATCAAAAAATCACGGTTTCCACAAAAATATTAAGCAGCACAACTGTATTCAACATTGATAATAGTAATAAATATTTCTTGAGCAGCAAGAACATGTGGAAGACTGGAGTAAAGATGCTGAAAATTCAGCTTTACCATCACAGGAATAAATTACATTTTAAAATATATTAAAATAGAAAACGGCTATTTTAAATTGTAATAATATTTCACAATATTACACTTTTTCTGTTTTTTTGATCATATAAATGCAGCACGGGTGAGCAGAAGAGACTTCTTTTATATGCATTTAAAAATCTTACCAACCTTTTTCACTGTATATTTATGTCAGCTTGGTTTATGAAGTATGTTCAGCATTTTAAAACAAGGCGTTGTTTCATGTATATTTGCTGTTAAAGAGACATTTACAGATGTAGATGCTCTCTATCTGAAACCATCAAATTGACCTCTGTCATGACCGGTTCAACAGAAACCAGTTTATCTCCTGTTTGACTGCTTTCGCACACTGTGCCTTTGCCTTTTGCAGGTGTTAAGCAACAGCAAACCGGACTACCTTGGGGTGTACACGACACATTGTGTGCTTCAGAGTCTTTTATTTTATGTGAATCACACGTGATGTGCCTCACTAATGTTTTAGTCATATAAAATTGTGTGTATTCAGATAATAAGCACTATTGTTATGATAGCTACACCTTGCTTTGGAATGTAGCTTCTGTGTTCAGTTGCTTTACACTTACATATTTGTGTATCAGTTACAGTACAGTGCTTTGCATAGCGATATCTTCCATGTTTCAATACTGTATGACAGTGTCCAAGATGCTGGAGGGGCTTTGTCCCTGTAATTAGGGATTTACTATGTTATCAATGCAAATGAACTGGCAGCTATAACAGCCCCAGTGAGCCTGTCAGTGATTATATTTATATTATTAAGTATCAAATAGTATAATATGGTCAAAGGAATGAAATACAGAAGAGCTTTGTGCTTATATTGTGTCATTGAAGTTCTATGGAATTTTAGCTGAAGAAGTTTCATTATTTCCTGGGTATTAGATGAAGTAGTAGATGAAGAAAATTGTGCATTACAGGTTCCCCTGCTAACATTCTCAGAATATTAGCTAACGTTTGTGTCAATGTTCTCTCAAAGTTATGAACAAACATTTTTCCACTAACATTAATAAAACATTCTTTCAAAGTGATCTTGAATTTAATAATGATCTAAAAATGTTAGCACAAAAACATTATTTATCACAGAACGTTTTTACCTGAAACGTTTTTTTGACATTCGTTTAAATGTTACTACTTGTTTTGTTTTTTTATGTTTGCAAATGATTAAATGGAATGTTCCCTTAATGTTCACATAACCAATAAAAAACTATTTTAAAATAACTGGATGTTATTAATAATCAAAAAATTATGTTTTTTATAATTTAATGTGAATGTTAGCATGTCAGCAAAACATTCTTAGAACATATTTTTGTTTGCTGGGTCTGTCTGAATAAAAAGGTAATTGCAATTTATATTGCATCCCTTTATGTAAAGCTGAAGTGTGTCTTTTTTGCATTAAACAGCACAGTGGAACAACCTTCTGTTCGTTTCATTTGTGATTTGTGCAGAAATTACACGTCATCTTCAAGAATGAAGACTTGTGTCTGAATCTGTGATGAATGTAAAGCTGTTGCAGTTATATTGTGTAATGTACGGAAATGGGTTGAATGTTTGTTTGTTTTTGTTCTTTTTTTTCAAATAAATTCATGAAATTGTATGCTTTTTGTTCTTAACAGGCCCAAACTGTGAATATAAAATGTCAAGGAGACGTTGTACTTAGAGTCATATATTTTACTGGTATCTAAATGCAAATATATTTTACAAACAACTACAAAAGAACTAAAACAAGAACATGTTAAACATTTTGTAAATATAGGAATATTTGTCACTTAACCAGTAGTTCTGGTCCCAAATGCTGGTTGTTCTCATGTGACTGAAACTGATATTTATTGCCATATATATATGACCATAAGCAGGTCAAAGTAATGCAGATGAATACAAAAACACATTAACAGAGATATAAAAACAAGTTGATGTTGGATTTGACCTATACCAGGTCCCAGAAATGTTTTTACAGATTTCAAGTTAGCACCCCCAACTAAGTCTAACATTTGTGTACATTTACATTTACAATGAGAAAATGAAACTTTTTTATGAGGTGGCGATTTTGTATGAATTTGTACGATGTGATTCGAATGGAAACAAATTTAAAGTCGGCAATGAACAGAAGTTGAGATAATCTTTTCTTCCATATTGTGTTGTACAGTACTGTGCAAAAGTCATTAGATGTTGATAAAAAACAACTTCTATAGGCTAAAGTGGCAAGTATTTAGTGACCTCCCCTTACACTTGAGCAATACCAGGAACTGGCTCTCTTAAACCTAAATGGAATGGAAAAGGACCGGAAGTCCAAGAAAGCTTTCAAATTATGATGAAAAGTTTCTTTGAGAAACTGGAATAATCCAGGAGGTCACACTAAATACCGATTTTTGCTTAAAGAAGCCATTTTTGTTTTGTTTTTACATTTTGTGTAAATATTTCCTTAATTTTTTTGTTTGTATCTTAATAAAGAGACCGTACATTTTTGCACAGTACTGTATATCAGACAACTTTAAAAAAAAAAAAAAAAAGTAGGGTGGGACTTGATTTTGTCCATGGGGAATTGATTAGAAGGTTGTGGTTTGCTATTGGTCGATTGCGCCAGTAAACACATCATCAGAGAAGAGATGTCGCTGCAAGAGGGAAGGGAAGTTATTTTGATTAAAGATTACGAGGGCACATAAATTATATATATAATGTGCATGGATAAATTATTTTTAATAAATCTGCAATATTCCATTATAAATAAGAATCGCCCATTTTGATGTCATGGTGACTTTAAAAATATACAAATGAGACCTTTTTACGAATTAGCCACTAATTTGCCAAAACGCAAATTAGTTATGAAATGCCATGACAGCAAGCTGGTCGTTTATATGCGATTCTCGATCCATCCCTGTATATAGCGCGGGTATGGAGATGGATTTCACAATACTTATATATACTAAAGCTTATAATAATAAGTATTAATAATATATAAGTCGTGGCCTAATGGTTAGAGAGTCAGACTGGTAACCTGAAGGTTGTGTGTTCGATTCTCAATACTGGCAGGAAATGACTGAGGTGCCCTTGAGCAAAACACCTAACCCCCAATCACTCCCCGGGCGCCACAGCAAACATGGCTGCCCACTCCTCCGGGTGTGTGTTCACGGTTTGCTGTGTGTGTGTGTGTGTTCACTACTCACTACTTCTAATGTGTGTGCTGTAACTGAATATGTTAAAGGGTTAGTTCACCCAAAAATGAAAATTCTGTCATTTATTACTTACCCTCATGCCATTCCACACCCATAAGATCATTAATCTTCAGAACACAAATTAAGATATTTTAG
Source organism: Anabarilius grahami (assembly GCA_003731715.1). Taxonomy (NCBI): domain Eukaryota; kingdom Metazoa; phylum Chordata; class Actinopteri; order Cypriniformes; family Xenocyprididae; genus Anabarilius; species Anabarilius grahami. The sequence continues at coordinate 457,866 of RJVU01049825.1, forward strand.
TTGAAATCCGATGGCTCCGTGAGCCAGCAATGACATTTCCTCTCTCAAGATCCATTAATGTACTAAAAACAAATTTAAATCAGTTCATGCGAGTACAGTGGTTCAATATTAATATTATAAAGCCACGAGAATATTTTTGGTGCGGCAAAAAAAAAAAAAAAAGCGACTTATAAAGTGATGGCCGATTTCAAAACACTGCTTCAGGAAGCTTCGGAGCGTTATAAATCAGCGTATGGAATCTGCTGTTCGGAGCGCCAAAGTCACATGATTTCAGCCGTTGGCAGTTTGACACGCGATCTGAATCATGATCCGATACACTGATTAATTTATGCTCCGAAGCTTCCTGAAGCAGTGTTTTGAAATCGGCCATCACTAAATAAGTCGTTATTTTGTTTTTTTGCCGCACCAAAAGTATTCTCGTGGCTTTATAATATTAATATTGAACCACTGTACTCACATGAACTGATTTAAATATGTTTTTAGTACCTTTATGGATCTTGAGAGAGGAAGTGACATTGCTCCCTATGGGGGCCTCACGGACCCATCGGATTTCAANGTTCCGAAGATGAACGAAGGTCTTACGGGTGTGGAACGGCATGAGGGTGAGTAATAAATGACAGAATTTTCATTTTTGGGTGAACTAACCCTTTAAATGCAGAGGACAAATTCTGAGTATAAAACATTTCACTAACTAAAACTGCTCAGGCACTGAATAACTCATTTTGTGCCATTAAAGCGGATAACAGAGTCTCAGACTGCACCCAGTGTTAATCTTGAAGCCAGGATAGAGCGGTTGAACAAACACAGTCCGAATTCTGTGGATGAGATTCATTGAGTCTGTGATGCTGTAAAATGCCAAAATCCCGGCCGAGAAATCGACATAAACGCCAGTCCTGTGAGCCCACTGCATTTTGGGAATCTTAGTTTCCCTTCCACCATGCCAGAATGAGTAGGAATCCTCAGAGAACACCAGACTCCAGGACTGGGCGTTGTGTCCAAATGCACACTGGGTGCTCTTTCCTTTCCTGCTGATGTCCTCATAGGACACGGCGATGTGCACAGGACCCTTCCCGCTCCAATCGACCTCGAAGTAACAACGGCCGGACACGCTCTCTCTGCACAGGACCTGGTAATAGCTGTCAAACCTCTCTGGGTGGTCAGGAACGGACAGAGATGTTTTGATGAACGTCACCTCTCCACTCTCTGAGCAAACGCTGAGGTTTCTGTGAGCCGTGTTCAGGTCTAGAGTCAGGGGACCCGAATCTGAAATCCAGAGACGCAAGACATGAATTAACTTGACAGTTACTTTGATGTCGATTGTACTGATTTCTGTTGCGTGTGTGTGGGTGTGTGTCGGTTACTTACATTCCAAAAACTGCTCCCTGATTTTGGGTTCAGGGGTGGGAATAAACTTGAGGTTTGTCACTAACAATACAAAATATAATCAGTGCATGCATTTTTAACATTCATACTTATTGTACTTTAACTTATTTCATCTTCCTTTAATATTTATAGTGTTTGGAATACTTGCATGTATTTACTGAATCCAGTATGAACTGGATACTGTCAATTATTCTATAGTAATTCTAAGAGAAACACACTTTATAAACATTTCAAACAATACAATATTGTCGTCACATGACCTCATCACATTTAGCATTCAGTTGTCAACTCATAAATAATGAAGTTGTTCTTTTTAATTTTAAATTCAATCATTTTTCATTTAATTTGTAAATCAATAATAAATAAACAAACGCATCCAGTTATCATCTGGTAAATAAAGAGTTATTGTTATTTTAATTTCTTATTTTAGTTTTTATTTGTAAAAAAAACACATTAAACAAACAAATAGACAGATGAATAAATAAAAACAAAATGAATTATTTATGTTAGTTGTTTTAAACAATAAATTGCTATTTAGTTAAATAAAAAAATAATCAAAATGTAAGTTAGACTTTTGCCAGTATTATCAAATAATGAATAAAATCAGATTCTGGTTCTTTTGTCACGTTGTGTAAGATCAAGTCATGTGGAGTGCATTGTGGGATTGTCTGTTGTAAACTGCCTGTTTCGTTAAAGGTGCAGTAAGCAATTTCTGAGAAACACTTAATATTTAAAATCAACCAAACAGACACACCCCTCCCTTCATTGTCCCGCCCCCAAAATGAACAAACACACAGTGGATGTCTCTTTATCATAGCTGAAGCAAAGCAGAATGATGCTTTGCCAAAAATACAATTGAAGATGATAAACAAACGAACGACAAGGAAGAACAAAAAATGAACATATTACACAAGAGTATATACAAGCAGGAGTTGTTTGTTATTCGCCAACAGCACAGCAGCTCCAGACAAACAATGACACTCAAAACTGTCCTGTTCCTAAAGCTAACATTACAAAAAAAGCATATCTTGATATGTGAAACAGCAAAACCAATGCTAAAACCCCTAACTGCTGCAGCTCACTCTCTCTCCTCCCCCATCATGAGTGGTGACACCCCCTACTACCGATTGGCTCACTCTCTCTCCTCCCCCATCATGAGTGGTGACACCCCCTACTACCGATTGGCTCACTCTCTCTCCTCCAGCATAATGAGTAGACACACCCCCTACTGCTGATTGGCTCACTCTCTCTCCTCCCGCATAATGAGTAGACACACCTCCTACTGCTGATTGGCTCACTCTCTCTCCTCCCGCATAATGAGTAGACACACCTCCTACTGCTGATCACTCTCTCTCCTACCTCATCATGAGAGGAAATGCCCAATACTGCTGATTGGCTCACTCTCTCTCCTCCCCCATAATGTGTAGACACCCCCCCTTCTGCTGATTGGCTCACTCTCTCTCCTCCCGCATAATGAGTAGACACACCCCCTACTGCTGATTGGCTCACTCTCTCTCCTCCCCCATCATGAGTGGACACGCCCCCTACTGCTGATTGGCTCACTCTCTCTCCTCCCCCATCATGAGTGGACACGCCCCCTACTGCTGATTGGCTCACTCTCTCTCCTCCTGCATAATGAGTAGACACACCCCCTACTGCTGATTGGCTCACTCTCTCTCCTCCCTCATAATGAGTAGACACACCCCTACTGCTGATTGGCTCACTCTCTCACCTCCCGCATAATGAGAAGAAACACCCCCTACTGCTGATCACTCTCTCTCCTACCTTATCATGAGAGGAAATGCCCACTACTGCTGATTGGCTCACTCTCTCTCCTCCCCCATAATGAGTGGACACACCCCCTACTGCTGAATGGCTCACTCTCTCTCCTCCTGCATAATGAGTAGACACACCCCCTACTGCTGATTGGCTCACTCTCCTCCCCATCATGAGTGGACACACCCCCTACTGCTGATTGGCTCACTCTCTCTCCTCCCACATAAAGAGTAGACACACCCCAACTGCTTCTCAGAAATCGCTTACTCCACCTTTAAATGTAGTATATCATTCAAGTATTCTATGCACACTGTTTACTGCAGGAACAGTAAGAATAGTATGCTATTCCAAACATATTCATTTGACGACTCACCTTTTTTTGATAATTTCTCCAATTTTTTCTGGCCAAGATTTTTAATGTCTTCACTCAGAACTGTGAGTTTTCTTGACACCATCTCGAAACAGAAGTCTGGATTGACTAGAACTGCAGGAGAGGTCACCAACTCTGGCAGACTACACAGCGTTTCATAACTCTGTGGGGAATAATAAAAAAAATAAAAGCTTAGACCGAAATCACAGATGACAAGTACTTAGCTGCCCAAAAGCGCTGATGTTACCTTGAGGAACTGAGTTTTATCATCAAGGCGTGCAATCTTGTCATATTCAGCATCTCTCCTCTTGAACTCTGNGATTGGCTCACTCTCTCTCCTCCCGCATAATGAGTAGACACATCCCCCTACTGCTGATTGGCTCACTCTCTCTCCTCCTGCATAATGAGTAGACACACACCCTACTGCTAATCACTCTCTCTCCTACCTCATCATGAGAGGAAATGCCCACTACTACCGATTGGCTCACTCTCTCTCCTCCCGCATAATGAGTGGACACACACCCTACTGCTGATTTTCTCACTCTCTCTCCTCCCCCATAATGAGTAGACACACCCCCTACTGCTGATTGGCTCACTCTCTCTCCTCCTGCATAATGAGTAGGCACACACCCTACTGCTAATCACTCTCTCTCCTACCTCATCATGAGAGGAAATGCCCACTACTACCGATTGGCTCACTCTCTCTCCTCCCGCATAATGAGTGGACACTAGGGATGCTCATTTCGGTTAAATTTCTCGACCGACAACCGACGCTCGTTATCCGATTATTAACCGTTAACTGATAAGATTATAATATTGTATAGCCTATATGATGATAATATGACATATATATGATATTAAATAAAAAATACAATTGACGAGTGTCTGTGTCTTCCACGGGTTTATTTTAACACGCAAACAGCAGCATAGAACAGATAAACAACAGAACCTGGATTCACATTATCAAATTGTCACGCACCTGCAGCGTTTCTGACAGCAGAAAAAAATAATTTAAATAAAAGGCATAAAACAAATAGGCCTACACTAAATATTTTTCACTTAAATGTTTAACAAATTAAGATGACAAAAAAAAAAACACGGTGAATCCATTGAAGCTTTGAACAACCGGTATTTTAGACATTTTTTCCGTCAAATAAAAATAGCAGGCCTACCTCAATCTACACATTAGAATCTAGTTTTTATTTAAAAAAAGTAACATGTCTACGTGTTGTGGGGTTAGTCTGGAGCGCAGCCTGTTGACCGTTAGACCCGCGGCAGAAAACACCCTCTCAGATGCCACTGATGTCCCGGGAATACAAAGATAACGCCGTGCTAGAGTGGCCAGCCTTGGGAAGCGCCTTTCATTTGCTTTCCACCATTCTAGAGGATTAATATCCAAAGAGGGCGGATCGTCTCTCATATAGATGTCAACTTCTGCTTCTGGATCATCAGTGGCTCCGTTATCTCCTCAGATCGCCGTGCATCGCATCTTCTCCTGGTTAAAAAGGAGGGCAAAGTTTGTTGCCCTTCATCACTCGATGCTTGTGGATGTTTGGTTCGCAGGTGATACTGCATTGTACTTGTGCTGCTGCTGTATTTTAATACCGCGTGGCATATTTTACAAGTAACTTCTTCACCCTTTCTATCGAAATGGTCCCACACAGTAGGCTTGCTTCATTTTGCTTGTTGCTTAGCGAAATATGTCTGGCACGTGTGACAAAAAAAAAAAAACGTTTAACTGATAGTATTAATCGGTTAAAATTCTTACTTTCGGTTAACGGTTAAACGGTCAATGTGAGCATCCCTAGTGGACACACACCCTACTGCTGATTTTCTCACTCTCTCTCCTCCCCCATAATGAGTAGACACACCCCCCACTGCTGATTGGCTCACTCTCTCTCCTCCCCCATCATGAGTGGTGACACCCCCTACTGCTGATTGGCTCACTCTCTCTCCTCCCCCATAATGAGTAGACACACCCCTACTGCTGATTGGCTCACTCTCTCTCCTCCCACATAATGAGAAGACAACCCCTACTGCTGATCACGCTCTCTCCTACCTCATCATGAGAGGAAATGCCCACTACTGCTGATTGGCTCACTCTCCCTCCTCCCCCATAATGAGTGGACACACCCCCTACTGCTGAATGGCTCACTCTCTCTCCTCCCCCATAATGAGTGGACACACCCCCTACTACTGATTGACTCACTTTCCTCCCCATCATGAGTGGACACACCCCCTACTGCTGATTGGCTCACTCTCCTCCCCATCATGAGTGGACACGCCCCTACTGCTGATTGGCTCACTTTCCTCCCCATCATGAGTGGACACACCCCCTACTGCTGATTGGCTCACTCTCTCTCCTCCCCATGATGAGTGGACACGCCCCTACTGCTGATTGGCTATAATTGTGCTGTGCTGCTCGGGCAGATCCACTTTCAACAGCGCTTCTCAGAAATCGCTTACTCCACCTTTAAATGTAGTATATCATTCAAGTATTCTATGCACACTGTATACTGCAGGAACAGTAAGAATAGTATGCTATTCCAAACATATTCATTTGACGACTCACCTTTTTTTGATAATTTCTCCAATTTTTTCTGGCCAAGATCTTTAATGTCTTCACTCAGAACTGTGAGTTTTCTTGACACCATCTCGAAACAGAAGTCTGGATTGACTAGAACTGCAGGAGAGGTCACCAACTCTGGCAGACTACACAGCGTTTCATAACTCTGTGGGGAATAATAAAAAAAATAAAAGCTTAGACCGAAATCACAGATGACAAGTACTTAGCTGCCCAAAAGCGCTGATGTTACCTTGAGGAACTGAGTTTTATCATCAAGGCGTGCAATCTTGTCATATTCAGCATCTCTCCTCTTGAACTCTGCGATCTCCTGCTCTAGTTTCTCCATAAATCCATGCGCCTCGTCTAATTCCTTCTGCTCCTTCGCTTTGATCATCTCTATCACCTCGAAACACAGAGCTTCAGTCAACTGAATCAGCCCACTGAAGATCTTCTCCGTATCCTCCACCGCTGCCTGGGCAGAGCTCTGTTTGACAACATACAGAAGCAGAGAAGTGATGAGTCCAAGACTGTAAAACCTTTCTGCCCATAATGGGTCTCTTACTTATAAGTTCATAACCCACACCATCCCGCTTCTCATGTCCTCCTGGCAGTAATGGACTCACCCTGAGGGAGAGTACGGCATGACTCAGATCCTGTAGCTCTGTTTCGCGCTCCTTTATGACCTGCTGGCATCTCCTCTGTGATTGTTTAAGCTCTTGCTGCAGACCAGAGATGATACACACATAAATAAACATTCATATACCCTCTTAGAAAAAGAGGTTCAGTTGGGTTTCAGCTCAAAATACCCCACAGATCATTCATTATACCATGTTGTACATGCCCGTTTTTGAGTGCAAGGAAAAACATGCTGTTTTCGTGCATGTATCTTTAAATGCAAATGAGCTGCTGTTCCCGCCCCATTTTCCAGAAGAGGGCAGAGCCTGTACAACTCGTGCCTCGGATACTCTGCCAAAAACTAAAACATCTGTGTGGTTTTGATTATCATCTCTATCACGGTCATGCTCTCGTGATACTGCAGTTCTTTGTCATCATGAAAGTTAATTATTTGCATGTGTTTTAAAACCATATCAGTTAAATCTTCTGATAAATAGTTTTCTGAGCGCACACATCCGAATCACGCACACAGAAAGCTGCCTGTCAGACGGCAAGTCCTCTGAGTATTAAACTGAGTTCTCTATCATGTCTTATTGCACTTAAACTGTCTAGTACAAACAAGGTTATGTCATTAACAAACAAAGTTCACATAAACACAGTCCGTTATGTCAGTGAACGTAAACAGCAGGGAAAGAAATCGCATGTGTATATTAGATCTGTGAATTAAAGTGAGGCATAATATATAGTAATATACAAACAACAAAAGAAAAACAGAAAATCACTCACCGCTCTTGATTAAATAACTTTAGTAGCTTTAATAAAAACACATTTCTTACTTGAATGCTGCTGTTAAATGCTCTGGCGAGGAGATAAACATGGCGCACTGTGTACAGCTCACTGAGGGGAGGAGCTATGCTAATAGGGCAGAGTCTTTCAGCACTTGTGGGCGGGGCTCTTACGTAAGAGCAGGGGGAACTGCTCATTTGGAGAGACTGTTTATGATTTATGGGGATTATAAAAAAAGGAGTGGGTGGATTTTTACCGTTATAGGCTGGTTGTTTACACACACTGTGGACACACATATGTGTTCAAACACCTTATAAAAGTCAATTTTGTATAATAGTAATATTTTCACGTTTAGGCTTAATGTTTTAGTTTTTTCTTCTAGTGATAAAGTATGTTTACAAGCTGTTTAAAGATTGAAATTACATTAAAATAATAATAAAATGAATTAAAACAAAATCAATATAAATCCATAAAATTATCTCAAGATGGGATCCAAATAGAAACAGTTTAATCATTCAAAACTTATTTTTATAAAATGTTTACTTGAAATGTATACTTGTGTTATCTTTCTTTAAGCTAAACACTGTGTTTTTGAGGCTCAATTTATATAAACTACTGATCTTTATCAGTTTACTACTTACTTATTCATTAAAAGTTAAAAGAAAAGTTAATCCTCTTATTAGGATAAGTTATTAAAAAGTTTTAGCATCACATTTAAAGTCAGATGAGAAGTCAGACACACCTCACAGAACATGACGAGGTCCTGATTTTCTTTTGCAATGTCTTCATCAATCTTAACTCCAGGTATGGTGTGGGACCGGATTCCAGTACGTCTCAGTTTCTCAACAACTTCAGCAAACAGTGTGTTTTTGTTGAGTGCAGGTCTCGGGGAGAAAGTTTGCCTACACTCTGGACAGCTGCACAATTTCCTCTGGTTCTTCTGCTCCCAAAAGCTCTTAATGCACTCCATACAGTAGTTGTGTCCACAGGGAATGGTTACGGGGTCTCGCAGAAGATCCATGCAGATGGGACAGCTGAACTGCTCCTGGTTGACAAAAATACCAGCGTCTTCTTCTGCCATATCTTACAGTTAAAGTAAAAGACACAGACTGTACAGCAGCTCTGTGGAGAGAGTATGGCGTTTGCTTAAATGTGCCTCCCACTAGTGACTGTATGAGGTTGTAATGGGAGGAGTTCATTGTGTAATGTCATGTTTCAGAGGAGTCACAGGCTTTATTAACTCATTAGATCATTGTTGTTGTTGTTTCGAAAATAGTATTTTAATATTTACTTCATAAAGCACTGATTTACAGCTTCAAGTACACAAGCAAAGCTTCTGGAAAGATCCAGGGATCATGGTGGTTGTTCCAGTGCATGTCTGTTCGTGTCCACTGATGAATGAGTGCGTAATGACTATGTTTCACGAGATGTTTTCTGGATTGTGTTTGCACTAGGCCTATTTATTCCAAATAAAGAGGGTGTGGATATTTGATAAATAATGTGCTATCTAATACTTTTTAACCCGCTTTAAAGGATTAGTCCACTTTCAAATAAAATTTTCCTGATAATTTACTCACCCCCATGTCATCCAAGATGTCCATGTCCTTCTCTCTTCAGTCGAAAAGAAATGAAGGTTTTTGATGAAAACATTCCAGGATTATTCTCCGTATAATGGACTTCAATGGCCTCCAAAAGGTTGAAGGTCAAAATTACAGTTTCAGTGCAGCTTCAAAGGGCTTTAAACGATACCAGATGAGGAATAAGGGTCTTATCTAGCAAAACGATCGGTCATTTTCGAAAAAAATACAACTATGCTTTATAATATGTATAAGCCTATTCTACTAATGGAAAAAACGGAACTGGAGCTGCGTTCGTTCCGTAAGTTGACTAAGGAAGGCGTAGGACATCCGGCGTAAGCTTTTTGAAGAATACGGAAAGCGGAAGCACGTACAAGGCGATCACTTGTGTTTATATACAGTTGTATTTTTCGCAAATGACCGATTGAAAAGTGTTCAAATCATTCTGAATGCCAAGAAAACTTGCAGCAATTTGTGAATTGGTACGGTGGGGATTATACATCTCCCAAAATTTAAATATTAAATTAACTTTAACATACCTGGCTATCCATGATATCAGCGTCTTTATTATATTTCAAGCTTCTTTATCACTGACAGTAATATCTACTCCACACTAGAGGCCGCTCTCTTCATAACCCACTGTCGTCACTACCGGTGAGTTCCTCTCAAATAAATAGAATGAAATGGGCGGGGTGTAGCGGCCCAGACGTTTACTCTTATTGGTCAAATACAATGTATATAAATTACAATTTTCATATTTTAAATCTCCACTCTTGAAATGCCAATTTACTGGCTATTAGTTCCTCATTGTGATCATTCAGGTGCAAATTATTGTCCAGACCACCGCTGAAGCAGCGCATAGACACGTGGTAACAGTTACTTTTCTCCGCGATTGTCAGGATGGACCAATCACAGTCGATTGTATTTACTGGAATGGCGTTACTAAAATAATTGTATAGAAATTACTGTGGCTGATTTTTCTTTGTTTTTTTGTCAGATAACAATCATTGATGTGAGCTTGTTTAAACTTTTATACTTCATAGTGTACATGTATCGCTTATAACTATAAAAATGTTTACGGTTTTGAATGCGACTCAATGGGCGATTGTGCTTTTTGAGCCACCAAACACCCCTCAGAGGTGATTTGTAACATTTGCCTTCGTGTGGCGCGTGCAATTTAGTCTCAAAGCCGATGGCAGCGCACTGAGTGGATGAAACAAATACAGATTTCATCTTCTGCTCCACTTCTAAACAATCTGTGTGACGGAAAATACTCAGGTAACGGTCAAGCCTTTCCTTTCCTTCTGTTCGACGAGAGCTGTGTGTTCAAATCATTCTGCTGCTTTGTTGTTGTCGATGTTTGACCTGTCAAGTGTTTGTCAAACTACAAATGAGTTCTTATACTTAAACTATTTTAGTCTTGACCTTGCGAAGTTAGCACCTCTGCAGCTGTGGTCAATTTTATAATGTCCTTCAAGGTCCACATATGTTTATTAAAGATTTAATTATTTTGTGAACTAATAAGTTCTGTGATCCTGTAATAGTGCCATTTATTGAAGACCATTTTCGCCACATAAGACAAAAAAAAATCATGCTTTGGTAAATCTTTTATGACACAAAAAGTCATAATTTTGACAATTGATGTCATTTATGAGATAAGTTGAAATTATGACTCATAATTATGACATACTAAGTCATAATTATGAGGTTAAAAAAGTCAAAATTATTACTTTCTTTCATAATTATGACAGTATGTTATAATTTTGAATTAGTATATCATAAGTATGACATGTCATTATTATGACTTTTCATCTCATATATATGACTGTCATAATTTCAACTTTTAATCTCATAATTATAATTGATCAAAGCATTATTTTATTTCTTATGCAACTTAACAGGTTGTAAATAAATAAAAATTATTTAAGTTTAAGTTAATTTTGATATAAAAATTTCAAAAGTTGTTTTAAAAATATCTTTTTCGGGTTTATGTAATCAAAATCAAATTAATAGTTACAGAGGTTTGTTGTTGTTTCACATCAAAAATAATAAAAACCATAAAAATAAAATGATGGAAAGTAAAATTCACTATAAAAGAAAACAAACTATTATGATTTCTATTGTTTTCTTTATTATTGTTTTTAATGTGAGTTTCAATTTTATGTATGTGTATATACATATATAATTGATATTTATTACATTTTAAAAGTTTGATTTTATGTATAATATATAATCAAACTTTATAATGTAATCAAATGAAAATATAACAAGAGAATATGCACTTTTTATTTTATTTCTTGTCATAAAGGTGCAGCACAACAGAGGGTTATATATTTATATCATTATTATTATTTATTTAAACCAAACCTTTTATTTTGGGCTGTACATAGGGCTGTAATAAAAATGTTTCACTTTGTGAGAGTATGAATGGAAGAAGGATATAATTCCAGAATTTCCCAACTTGTAAAACTAGTTTTAGGACACGCCTCATTTCTAGTAAAGCTACATTTACTTACAGAAAGAGGAAATGCTTTAATCTCATTCTCTGATTCTGTGTATGTCTACTGGTGAGTACATTGTATTTTGGGTTATTTTATAGGTATATTTTTTGATTCTCTAGCTGTGCAGCGAGACATTTAACCCTCGATGATTGTGCGGCAGTTGGCTTGTAGGGGTTTGACCTCTCACCTGTGTGCGGCAGTCAGACTGAACTGGAACTCTCCAGAGATGGCCAGACCAAGCTCAAGTAGGACACTAGCACTTTTAAATGGATATTGCTGAAAATATATTTGGGGATGTTGTGTTAATGCCTGTGAACTAAATGGTTTACAATTTGTGTTTATTTGCAGATTTAACAACATTTCGTAAGGAGTTTGCTAAAGCGAAGCACATTGCTATCATTACGGGGGCTGGAGTGAGTGCAGAGAGTGGCGTACCAACCTTTAGAGGACAGGGGGGCTACTGGAGGAAATGGCAAGCACAGGTAACACACACACACACAGGTTTGTTTTGCTATCTTTGTGAGGATATTCCAAAGGCGTAATGGTTTTTATACTGTAATAACTGTACATTATATCCCCCCTACACTTCTCCTACTCCTAAACCTACCCATCACAGAGAACTGTCTGCATTTTTAAATTTTTACCAAAACATTGTTTAGTATGTTTTTAAAGCTTTTTTAAAATATTAGGACTCATGAAATGTCCTCATATTTCATGTTTACCAGTGTAATACCCATGTTATTATACAAATTTGTGTCCTCATAAATCACAAAAACACACACACACCATAAATATATGGATTTAGATTAATGGAACACACACACACACACACACACGTTGTGTTTTCATGTTTTATGGGGACTTTACATAGACATAATGATTGATCACAACCCTCACAGAAAACTTTCTGCATTTTTACATTTTCAAAAAACACCACTTAGTCTGATTTAAAAGCTGTTTTCCTCATGGGGACCAAAAAATGTCTCCGCAAGGACAAGGATTATGGATGTTGCCATCTTTGTGACATTATGTCCCCATAACAAAGGGTATACCTGAACCAAACTCACACACATAACATTTTCAGTGTGTATCTGTAAACAATATACAAAAGAAGGTAAAGTAGTTCCTGTAACCAACTGTTTTAGCATCCTACTTAAAATGTATGACTTGCACTGACTTATACCAAGGTTTTTCAAAAGTTTTGATGCTAAGCACCCCCAAATATGCTGACGGACACCTTGTTAGGGACACTGTTGATATTATAAAGGCAGCTATATATTTTTATATGTTAAAAAAAATAAGTTTAT
>RJVU01049825.1:470974-500094 GCA_003731715.1 Anabarilius grahami
TAGAACAAATTATCAGAAAGCAGAATAAAAAAAATTAAGTTTAGTGAATGTAAAAAAAAAAAAATTATATTAAACATATTTCATTAATCTGCACACATAAACTCTGAAGGCCCTAAAAAGACATTTTCCACAAAAAAAACAAAACCAACAACAAAAAACTGTATATGTACTTGAAGCTCGAGTAACAGTGTGAGTACGAGTAACTAGGCTCTGTTTCACAACATAAATAAGCCTAAATGCACTTCTCAATGAAGTCTTCCTTTGCTGTGTAAAAGGCCTCATTGAATCTGTGAATCATTGAAGACGTTGAAAAGTAGTGGAAAAGGTGCAGTAGTAGGGTACCTGTTTTATATTAAACCGTATGACTTTTCTTTTATTTATGTTTCAGAATTATATACAAATGGCCCTGTAAAACATAGTTTACATGTTGCATTGTAAATAATGACTGTAAACTTTCAACATCTGTTTGACAGATCTGACCAAATCTGTCAGGCTTCCTATAACAGAGCACATAAACAGTAACATACTGTAGTCACAACATATGCACACAAGTAAACATTAATAATAATGAAACAGTAACATACTGTAGTCACAGCATATGCACACACACACACACATATATTATATGTATTGATTTGGGATGTGTAACTGTTTTTTGGTATTCTTTTAAAAGGACCATCTCTTGGTTTCTCCACTTCTTTTTGTCTTTCAGGATTTGGCAACCCCTGAAGCTTTCTCTCGAGATCCTTCTTTAGTATGGGAATTTTACCATTACAGGCGTGAGGTGGGTCACACATTGCTGACTAAATAGCTACCAATATCATAATGGCATTTTTTTCCTTTCAGTGATCAATTCACTGTAGTATTGAGTCATACATTTGATAATTTAGTAAAATAGAAATCCAGCATTAGCGTCAGTTCTGGCAGGTCACGTCGGTCAAGCTCGCATCAGCTGACCTATAGGAATACGACGCCTATCACAGCATCCATAAATAAGCTCCTCAGTATTATCAGCAGCTATCGCATTTCTCAGGAGCTAATTACCCTCCTTCATCCCCAGCTCCTCCTCTCATCAGTCAGGATTATGATTCCCTTGAATCAGAAATTTTTTTGAAATATGTGTACATGTTAAATTATTAACATTAATGATATCTGCCTATGTTGGTTCTGTTCTGTTTAATCTAGGGGGGTTATTGCTGCTCTCCCCGCTCTTATCCATGCTAGGCTGCATGGATGCGCAGGAAGTTCTTGCCCAGAACCATACCGCCAATACAAACTCTATGCATTATCTATCACATTTGACGATAGTGGTCCTGACAGAAATACCTGGGTTATGTTAATTCTTAAATGCGACTTTTTTCTCTATGAATGTTTTGCATGCTTAGAATTGCAGTGAGGAATCTAAAAGATCCAGGAATGGCAGTGTTTATTTCTGGGCCTGAAATTAAAACAGCACCCACATTGGGGTGGAGTTGCTTCTAGAGTAGTAGATCAGTTATGATTTGCATGCTTACGTTTTTTTTTATATATATAATTTTCATTATTAGTGTTTTCACCATACCAAAATTCAGCTGTAGCAGTGAAATATCACAATACTTCAAACCAGTTTTGATACCACAACTAAGCACAATTTGCTTTTCTGTAACATTAAATAATACAAATTAATTAATTGATTATATTATAGTACTGCAACTTTGTTTTTTTATAATACTTTCAACATCACAAGTCTTTAAGTACCTGTAGATATTTATACACAGGAGCTGCAGTTAAATAGCTAATAATATATTTAGCATTAAAGGGGACCTATTTGCCCCTTTTACAAGATGTAATATAAGTCTCTGGTGTCCCCAGAATGTGTCTGTGAAGTTTCAGCTCAAAATACCCCACAGATCATTTATTATAGCTTGTCAAATTTGCCCCTATTTGGATGAGCAAAAACACACCATTTTTGTGTGTGTCCCTTTAAATGTAAATGAGCTGCTGCTCCCGGCCCCCTTTCCAATAGAGGGCGGAGCTTTAACAGCTCGCACTTAGGTTGCTCAACAACAAAGCTGGAGAATCTCACACAGACAAAATGAGGATTGTCAGTAACGGTGTTCAGCCTTACATTGTTCAAACCGGAGTCGACACTGATGGAGAGACTCAGGAAGAAGTTACAACTTTTAGAATGAAACTGGACATTTCTGAATGGTTAATGGATAATATATGATGATGAATAACATATTATTTGCAGGTAATGCGCAGTAAGATGCCAAACCCAGCACATCTGGCTATAGCGGAGTGTGAGTCCCGTCTCAGCCAGCAGGGGCGCTCTGTTGTGATCGTCACTCAGAACATCGATGAACTGCACCATCGTGCTGGTTCCAAACACGTCTATGAGATCCACGGTGAGACAACGGCTACTCAAACCAGGACTGGATCATGTCACTGTTATAGTTCATTTATTACTAGCTAAAATCTGGAAAACAGAACTGAAAATGATTGGTCATCTATTTGGTGGGTGGGGCTCTTGTCCTATCTTTCCAAACAATCAATCCTTCTAACTGAGGCTCTTCTCTTCAACTGATCTATCGCTCTCTCTAGGAAGTCTATTTAAAACTCGCTGCATGAGCTGTGGAGAAGTCAAAGCCAACCAAAAGAGTCCAATCTGCCCTGCTCTGGAGGGGAAAGGGTAAAAGCTCATGCAAACACATCATTATTTCATCAAATATTTAAATCACAAGAGACTGCGCTCTCCTTATATGCTCCTTATTCATGAGCTGCGTTTCCACTGAAATTACCCGAAAAATGTGTCCCAGGAACTTTTTTCCCCTAGACCTGTTGCTGTCTGCGTTTTCATCGTGGTCTAAAGTACCGTGAAGATTAATCTAGTGACGTAGGACTGCGCATGACTTTCCATTTCCGCTGGATTTCATCCTCCACATGTAAGCTCAATAAAGCCTGAACCTCGTCGTCAGTCCATAGGTCGTATTTTTTAAACTCCATTGTCGATTCGAATAGCAAACAACTCTTACTGAATGCAACAGACTTTTAAAATGGTGGTTGAAATAAAATTCTGTGTGGAGTCATTCAGTCAAAATGCTGCGTGAACTCAACCAATCAGCATGCTCAGCGTCCAAGTCCCACCACCGAAAGTTCCTGAACTTTGAAAAAGTACTATCTCGTGGGCAGGTACTTTCTGAGGTGGACATTTTTACCTGGAACTTAATTTAGACACTGGTTCTTGTGGTCGAAACACACAGAGTACCACCCCAAAGTCCCTAGTTCCTGGGAAAAGTTCCTGCAGTGGAAACGTGGCTAGTCTGGAGGCCAAAACATGCATAGAACTGAATTACAGACCTGTCATCTCAAAAGAAGAAAATCTAAAATGTGATCAAAAGGCAAGTTTTGGGCACTTGTGATCCATATACAGCACCTGCTGCAGTATTTCAATCACTAAAAACATGAAAAAAACTAGTCCCTTAATGTACTAAACAGTGATATTAAAAGATCAAATTCAATATAAAACTTATTGAAGATGCGTACTATATACAGGCCAGCAGATGAGCCCAGAATATGAACTCAACATGCTAAATGGTTAAGTGTTTTCTTTATGCTTAATGAGAAACCGCTTGTTGTTTATATTCTGGGATCATCTGCTTGCCTGTATCTCACATCGGCTGCTGTGAGATACTTGTTTGAGACGCACTGCAGTAAAATAGATCAATTTCAGAATATCATATTAATAAATGCTGGATGGCTTGTGTTGATAAATGGCATGCAATTAATTTTAAAACGTATTGTATGATGAAGAAACATAGTATGCATCATCCATAAAGTGTATATTGAATTTGGTCTTTTAATATCACTGTCTTACTATATTAGTACTTAGCACAAACCTGGTAAAAATGACTGGTGGGCAATGGAGGAAAGTCTTGTTTTGCCCTCATATTTCGTAACTATAAGGGTGTGACGTCATGTGAAAACCATGAATTGTCTTTCTTTTTTCAATCCCCAGAGAGCCTGACCCCAAAGCCAAGGATGCCAGAATACCAGTAGAGCATCTGCCCAGGTTTGTGAGTGTGTTCGTTGTTAAATGCAGATCAGTAAAACGTGATCATAGGTCAGAAATTGCGACATCTTGTGAAATGCAGCTGTTTTGGGTAGATATTTAATAAACACAGTTGAGTGGAAGTCTGCAAAACCTTTTGCATGGGTTTTTTCAGATTTTATTCAGAATCTGAATCCGTTTAGCATTTTTTTTAGCTTGCAAGAAACTGAAAATTACACTGCCGTTTAGTTTGGGGTTTTGAAAGAAATGAATACTTCTATCCAGCAAGGACAAATTAAACTGAACAAAATGACAGTAAAGACATTTACATTTGTTACAAAAAAATCTATTTCAAATAAATGCTGTTCTTTTGAACTTTCTTTTTTTGATTAAAGATGCAATATGTAAAATTTGTCCGCTAGAGGTCGCTAGAGGCCTATTCAAAACAAAGGCGTTGCTTGATGACGGCAAGTTTGAGCTCGGAATCTTGGGACATGTGGTCTTCACCTCAACGGACGGTGGAAACAGTCAGGATAGGACTCAGGAAGAAATCATGTTCATGGATGAGATTATTAACGTTACTGTAGTGTGAAGCAGAGCAGAAGCGAGTGTTGTGGGAGCTGAACGAGGAGCTGGAGCGATTGCGCAACACACGCCTCACGAGCAGCGGAACTTTTATTATGTCACAGTCGCCGGCGCCGCTTCCGCTTTTCCGGTCATGAGTATAAGGTAACACAGCTCTGTTTAACATATTAGATACATTTGAGTGTGTTGAAAATTATGTTATAGCGTTACTCTGTGCGTTCGCTCGGTGGCTGCTGTGAGACACTTGTTTGAGACGCACTGCAGTAAAATAGATCAATTTCAGAATATCATATTAATAAATGCTGGATGGCTTGTGTTGATAAATGGCATGCAATTAATTTTAAAACGTATTGTATGATGAAGAAAATGCTGTATTACTGTTACTAAAAATAAAGCTGCATCTGACTATGCTATGTTAACTACTTCACAAAATAGTGTTTTTCTCTGAGGCATGGTAAAGCATGGTACTCGCAAAAAATCAAGAAAATTAGATTTAAACAATAAGACTAAACATGTTGAGCTATATAACAATAATTAGTTTTCTGCCTATAAACGTAACCAAACAGATGTTCCCTTGTCTATTAAAATATGTAATATATTAAAGCGTCTTTGGTGTTTCCATGGTTTCTACAAAATAAAACCGGAAAACGAGGGTAACGCGGGTATGACGCAACTGACAGGCGACTCCTCACACGTCCCGGAGCCTTGGTTAAAATTGCAATTTTCTCACGATTTACAAATAGTTGGAAACATTAGGGATAATGTAAGTACTCAAGTGAACAAAATATATAACACTGGCCTAGTGGTTTTTGGATATTTTACTGCAAAAATATTACATATTGCAACTTTAATCGAAAAATCCTGAAAAACTGTACAATGGTTTGCACAAAAACATTAAGAAACTGTTTTCAACATTGATAATAATAAGAAATTTTTCTTGAGTACCAAATCAGCATATTCATGCTGAAAATTCAGCTTTGCCATCACAGGAGTAAATTTTACAATATATTCAAATAAAAAAGCAGCTATTTTAAGTTGTAATATTTCACAATATTACCATTTTTAATGTATTTCTGATCAAATAAATGAAGTCTTGGTGAGCATAAGAATCTTCTTTCAAAAACATGAAGAAAATGTAGTGTAGTTGCATTATTACCTCTTAGTCTGCTTTCACTATCAACTCTTAGGAACGTCGCCCACTCCTGCCTACAAATCAGGAATGATGTCCTGTGCCACAACAAATCTAATCAGATGCTGCTGGAATGCAGACCTCTAGTTTGCTTTACTGTAAACATACTGTAAGGCTGTTTAATGTAGAGAGGGAGGGTAGCTATGTAATACGAAATTAGGACTGTTTTGGTGCAAGAAACCTCAACGAACATTATAGCTGGACTTCAGGGAGAAATTAAAAAATCACTGTAGAAATAATTTAATCAAGATTTTGAGAATAGTAACACTTTTTCTCCAGCAGTGGGCAGCAGATATCCATGTGTCTAATGTTTCACGTTCAAAGATGTTAATTTTGTACTTTGTGTTTGTAGGTGTGAAAGGAGGGGCTGCAACGGATTGTTGAGGCCTCATGTGGTTTGGTTCGGAGAGACTTTAGATTCAGATATTCTCACTGCTGTGGAGCAGGAGCTGGAAAAGTGTGATCTCTGCTTAGTGGTGAGTGATCACACATGTATGCATAAAATTGCATAACCTACTTCTTACAGAACCTTCCTAGTGAGCTGCATACATAGAATGCATTTCTGGGCATCTAGACTGTGCCAGAAGTTAAGCTGCAACATTATTCTGCCTTCTATAATACCTTATTTTGAAGAAATCCAAAATTAGCATCACATCACATGTATTTTTTAAAGTAACGAGTTGTTAGCTTAGCAACAGACTAACATCAGACTCCACTGGAATCAATTAGCAGAGATCAGTTCTAGTCAGAAATTACGTTAAGTAAAGTTTCATGAGCTTTCGGTATGCAAAAATAGCTTAATTTCAGAATGGACAACACTTCAGTGAGTCATGTTGATTCAGTTAATGTCCTAATTCAGTGAAGGATTCATCAGACTGATTCAGACTGCTCATTTGTTCATGAATCGGACTTCGCTGACGTTGTGAGTTTGTTTTTGTGTGCAGTCTTTTTATCTCCTTGCATTCTGTAATGGGTTAGTCATTATAGTCTCTGTAATGCAAGTTCTGCGAATCGAGGCCAATTCACAAATCGAGTACATTTAAATTTTGGTTCAAATGTGTTTGTTTTTAACTTTCATTGTAGGAAACACTGACATAACCTGAATAGAAATGATACTCAAAAATGTATTCTGGTTAACATATCTCTATTGGCTTATCATTTTAACCAGTATATCACCCCTATCCAGGGCTTGACATTAACTTTTTTTGTTCACCAGTCACTGTGGCTAGTGGTTTTCCAAAGTTACTAGCCACTCAGCATTTTCGTTGGCCACAATTTTTGACATTGATACCATGGGTAAAAACTGCCATATAGATATTTTTAATATTATCTCATAATTTGGCAGCAGGAATATTAGGCTGCTGTCACTTTAAGACCTGACGCACGGATCCGTTATACTGTTACACATGCGTTTTCTTTCTCAACTGTTTACGTTCACTTAAAACATAACTGACTGTGTTTACGTGAATACTCAAGACCGGCATTTTGATATTATTTTGTGTGCATTTGACTGTTTAAGCAGTGAAAAAGAACTGAATTTAGTTCTGAGAGGTGGCTTTATTTGCGCGCACTTGAACCAAATGGAATGAGTAAAATTATGCGCAATCCGCGCAATCCCACGCAGAAATTCAAGCCCTGTAAGACCAACAATATTCATCCGGATCAAATGAAATGAGTGTATCGTGTATCTATTCTGCAGGAAATGTGTATCGGAAGCATTTCAGATATTTCAGTATCGATATGTATTGAAAAAAAAACTCTATATTTTTTTGACTACACTACATTGCACATAGTTTATTATTTCAGATGACTTTTTAAAAGACTATAATTGAAAAATGTATATATTTTACTTAAAACTCAACCCGCCAAAGTGGCTAGTAGGAGTGACTGCGTTACATGCCACTCTGAAATCCACCCGCATTAAGCAGGTTGGCTGGTGTTAATGTCAAGCCCTGTCCATGCTGTGATAGTTAGAATGCTGCCTAAGAAGGAAGCTGCCAATTTAGGCTTCAAGGCAGCTTACTAGGTTTTAGAACAGAGCATAAGTGTCATCCTAAACATTTACTACACAATCTCATCAATTCCAAACACAGGTGTGTATTTTGACACCTTTACATAAAGAATTTGTCACCTCCAACTGTATTCCGTGTGCGTCACATTGTTTTCCTGTCTCTAGGTGGGCACCTCCTCCATAGTTTACCCAGCGGCCATGTTCGCTCCTCAGGTGGCGGGTAGAGGAGTGCCTGTAGCTGAATTCAACATGGAGTGCACACCTGCTACTGACCGCTTTAAGTAAGACATACAAATACACAAACTATCTCTTTACATGAGTCATAGAGGTGCCTCTCAGATGAGGAAAACTCATAGCTGTTCTAGCGCACACGTGTGCATGGACTTTGACGTCTTTTGCTGTCGCATTTGAGCAAACACCAAACCATAAAACAAATTGAACACCTGTGTGTGGTTTATTTGAGATGTGTTTCTCATCAACAGATATCACTTTGAGGGTCCTTGTGGCACCACACTGCCTCCCGCCCTGGAACGGCATGAGAGCGAGGCCATTTAAGGAGAAAGAAGGCATGACATATCCATTCATGCCCACTGCATTTAGCACTTTAACTGAGAGCACATGAACAGGCGCTGGGATTGGTTCATGCCTTCATGTGATTGGTTTTCCTATGACTTGTGTGGTGTGCTCATCTATGAAGATTTACAGCAAAATTTGGCTGAAGTTAAATTTTAAATAATGTCTTTGCTTGGCCTGTGTGGCAGCATTTTCGTGAAAGTTGTATTTTTGGCAAAGGTTCTTAGTAGATTTCTTCCAGTTGAGTAACTTCTGGATAGATCGTTTACGGTGTTCCCACAGTCATGGAAAACCTGGATATTTTATAATTGTAATTGCCAGGAAAAGTCATGGAAAATGATAGTCTTGAAAACTTATGGAAAGTTCTATCATAAGTAAATCTGCTGTGTCATGATCCGCTGTAAAATATTTAATTATTTAGAAATAACTGGTTGGAAAAATCATGGAAATTCATTGCTCAAATGTTGTGGGAACCCTGAAAGTAGTACTAGAGACTAGTGAAATGCATTTATTTTAAATTAAATGACCATAAAATAAAGTGTTCAAGGGCACATGAGCCTGATGATTGATTATGACTGATTTTGCTTTAAATTCTTCGGTTTAAGTTAGGTCTGATTGTGATTTATTTATTTATTTTGACTCCCAGATTCAAACAAATCTAGGTTTGCTGTATTTGTTTGTAGGCACAATTTGGTCAATTAAATGTAAGATTATATATCAATATGTCTATAATATAATAATAATAATATTAATATTTGTATTATGTTTATAATAAAATAAATTATAATATTTTAATTATGATTATTATGATTACATTTATTATTAAATTATTAATTATTAAAGTATAATAATTAAATAAATTATAATAATTCTAAATTATTAAATGATAAATAGTATTTAAGAAAAATAATATACTAATAATTTTACTTTACAGTACAAATATACAAAAACTTACAATACTAACATTTATTTTGTTGGAAAACTGCAGGAAGTGCAGCACAGATATTGAATTTAATTGGAGCATTTGCTATTTGATAATCGCATTAAACTATAATTTTGATTAATAAGCTATAATTTTGATTAATTGTGCAGCTCTAGTTTTTGATTTTTATATGAAAGTTGGCTGCAAAATTTAATTTGTTTTTTTTTTTCAGTCGATTTTTTTGTTGTTGTTTTTTGTCAAAGTCAATAGGCGAGTTTGACTGAGTGAGTGTGTGTGTGTCTGTTTGAGCACATGCACCCTGTGGCATCAGGTCACCTTGATTCTGTCTAGTCCAACGCCAGATTCCATGATTTCCAGCTGGAAATCTCTCTCCCTCTCTTTCACTGTACAACCAAGCAGCAGAAAAAACATTTTGATTTTCACCTCCTGGTCCAACTGGGGTGTTCTGCTTACCTGTGTATACACATTCACCCTTGCATGTTAACACAGGACTGTGGAATAATGCTGAGTGAGTCGCTTGACTTATTTGACTTACAAATGTGCAACAGAATGCATGTTTGTGTTTAAGAAATTGAATGCGTCTTCACAGACTGACACTGTTACTAAAATGCCTTTTTGGTATTTATATGTGTGAGATGGGAGGGGGAGGGGGGTACGTCTGTGTTTGTAAATGATAAATGAGTGTGTAGTTTTGAGGTGTGTAACTGATCGCTGTTGGTGTGTGTGCCTTTGGTCTCCTGGAGAGACTGTGGCTCATTAGTTTCTGAGGCGATGAGAGAGGTCTGCTCCAAAAATAACACACACCATTTCCTGTCCATTAAACCACAATTTCACACCAATCTGAGCTTAACGACGTACGCGCGCGCATGCACAATAAATATCTCCCCTGACATACGCTTAGCCTCTAAAATCCTCTGAGACCCACAACATCAATCCTACACACACGTACGCGCACGGTCCCATTAAATATCGATTTCACACCAATCTGAGCGTCTCCCCAGTCTGGGCTTGTCAGAGGACAGGGATGGAGTGATTCAGGGGAGGGAGCAGGAGGATTTGGATGGAGTGATGGAGAGAAGGATGATGCAAGTGGGAGAGATGTATAGAGTGATATGGATCTTGTTGTATTTCTGCATGATAATTTCCCTATTTTTTTATATTTTGCCTATTTTTTGGATTAATTCCTGGATAACTTCTACACAGTTCCCACATCATTGAAAATCTGGAAATGATAGGAAATTAAAAATGATCATTTGTAGGCCTGGAAAGTCATTATTTAAAAGTCATTCAAATTAGTAAATCCTTGGAAAGCCTATTGAAATTTCTATTGTGAATATTAATTTTATCTTTGCAAAATATTTAATCAGCTAGAAATTGTGAATTAGAATGTTGTGTGTGAGAGAAGTCTCTGTAACATGGTTTTAAAATCAAAATGAACATTTAATTAATTTTCTTAATACATTTTAATGATCTGGTTGCGATCGATTCATCAATGCATTGACCTCGTAATCTTTAATGCCATTACTTATTGTAATATGACAGACTTCTCTGTTTTGCAAGGATGCGCTGTGATGGAGTCAGAACTGTCTCCATTCCGATATGCAATGCTCACAATCCAATCAATAACCAATCAATAAAATCAAGTCCCACCCTACATCTTTTTTCTTGTTCTATAATCAGTTTCACTCAGACATGCATCACAGTATGGAAGTAAAGTTAGCTGCAGTTTCCATTTCACGCCAACTTTAGAAGTCCTTGCAAAGTAATCATAAGCGGCTGAAAAAATCATTGGTACAATAGTGTGGGAACTGAATCTAGGTCTGAAGAGCTGTGAAGTTTATTGATTTTTAGAGAGATTTGGACTGATAAAAAAAACAAAAACAAAAAAAAAACAGCCAATATTAGACCTCAGAAAGGTGTATTATTTGAAATAAAATAACCATAAAATAATATAGCTGCAAGCAGCAATTATCAGGGTTCAAGTGCTTTAAGGCCTTTAACACGTTCGTAAAAAAGGTATTATGTTTTATTTAGCAAGCATGTAACCACATAGATCATAGTTTGAAAAGACCATTTACAGCCAATACATGCAATTAACTAAGAAATATAGAGTTTTAAGCTTTTTAACAGTTATCAAGGTTGAGCCCAAAAACCTAGGACTAGTTAACAAAAGTAGGTTTTTGAAATAATCTCCAATATTTAACGAACGGTTCAATTGACCGTGGTGGTCCTAGAGGCAAAGTTGCTAAGAATAAAGGAGTTCTACCATGTGGTATGAATGTCGGGCATGTGCCAAAAAAAGAAAGAAAAAAAAGCGTGATATACAATCCTTTATGGGCCGTAAGTCAAACAGCCCCAGTGACTTTCATTCCGATTGGCCTCCATTAACCTTGTCTGACAGCCGCTCAAACTTCATTGGACGACGGCGGTTGTGTTTTTTGAGATACGCGAATGTTCTCGTAGACAAACGCAGCACCTTGGACGAAGACACTGCATGCCCGTTTTCAAGTCAATGAGACTGACTGTTGCGTACCTATAGCCGTTTTTGTGTTGTTGTTTTTATTTTATAGTGCCACCAAGTGGCCAGTTGCCACGTCCTTTTTTCACACAACCACAGAACGAGCCAATATATAGGTGTACCAAGTTTGGTGAAATTATCTCATTTCATTCAAGAGGGATACCCGTTTTAGTAAAAGTGTCCACGCCCACCTCGAACGTTTTGGCATCCCGTCGCGGACGTGAATCGAAATTTTGACGTTTTAAAAAAAATGATTGACAATCAGACTCCAGAGAATCTTTCTTCGCTGGTTTGGTTCCGATCGGGCAAAAAACCTAGGGCTAGTTCACAAAAGTATGTTTTTCGAAAAATCCAAAATATCTGAAAATTTCGCCAAGGTGACGACTGAATGTGTGTTTTGTTTGTCCAAGGATTACAGCGATATAAGACACTTGAGCCTGCGATGAACGGTTCAGGAGTTAAGTGCCATTTTGATTGTTGTAGCACCACCATCAGGCCGATTGGGGCAAGTCTTGGTGACAGTGTAGATGGGGTGGGTACTACCATCCCTGAAAGTTTCTAGTATCTATGGCTTACGGTTTGGTCTGCCTGATCACATTCAGGGGAGAATGCTGATCCTTGGAAATAGTAACAATTACAATAGGGTTTCAGAGCAACATGCTTGAACCCCTAATTATCAGAATAAAGTAACAGTGGGTAATATATGTGATTGAAGGTTGGTGAGTGAACCTGACAACCTACACCAGAGAAGGGTGTAGTCCAGGTTAGGACAAGGTCTGGCAGTCACAGTGCTCCCCTCCTGGTCTGCCGACTTCTTGATCTCAATTTCCCTGGTGCCTGACAGGTCCTAGAAGGTAATGTTAGGGGATTCTTACTGGACACTTTATTTTTCCTATTTAATGTTTAATGTTCCTTTAATTTAAATTAAATGGCTCTCTGAGCCACAAGGGCATCATTTAGGAAGAATGAATTAAATTGAATCTTTTTTTATTATTGCACAACAAGGAGCAGTGGAATTTATTTCCATTACTGTCACGTTCTGTGGCCATAAATCAGTGCAAGTTATTACAGGGCCAGTCCCTCTGGAGCAACTTGGGGTAAAGTGTCTTGTTCAAGGACACAATTGTGATGACTCATGGGTCTCTTCTAATGGGAATCAAACCAGGAACCTTTCAGTTACCAGGCTTGAGCTTTCAGGCTTTCAGGTTTAGCTAAAGGAATGTGAGACCCAGATGACAAATGTCCTCATGAGTATCCTTAACATCTGTCTTGGACTGCTGTCCCCTCAGGCTTCAGTGCTGTCACCACCATCCCTGTGCCCTTCCAGTTACCCATTACCAAGGAGGTCTAATAAACCTGGAGAGAGCGATCCATTAGTATTCATCTCAGTTCCAGAAACAATTACTTTAGCCAATCATGTTATTAGTCACCAGGCATTTATAGCTCAGGATAAGAGGTAGGTTTAAAAAATTTGTCTGAGCAAAGTTGGAGGTTGGGAGCAGTGGGATTGTTGTTGGGAATGCAAACAAATAACTTTCTCCAGGTGTTACAGACCTTCCTGCGTGCCGCAAACGGGAAAACTGAAGCAAACCGGCCAAATACTGACCCCTTCTTATTGCCCGCCGTCAAGTGGTTCTTTTTGTGGTGCCCACAAATTTAAATTGGCTGATCTTTTAGTTGTTAGTGACCTTGGTGTTGCCTAAGAAAGTGGGGTTAGTATAGTGTCGAGGAGTAGACCTCCTCAGTGTATTCTTTTCCAGTTTATTTTTAATGACCAATTTTAATCTACTTGACCTGTACAAAGGAATGACCAGTCAGTGTCCATTAGCCTAAAATGCCCTTCAAAAATGTTGGCAGTGAAGTGTGAACCCTGATCTAAACTAATGTGATAGGGGCTCTCCAATGGTGGATGAGAAGAGTACAGTAAACAAGAACAGTTTCCACATATCCAGAACACTGTGGTGTCTCCTTGGCACTTGTGCAATCCACTTATTGAGACTGAAATAGATCTGCAGATATTTGAAAAAGTGTCAGCTGTTTCACAGTCTTAATATTCACCTTTTGTCCGGAAATGTTGCCTAACTGAGTGAACCCTTTTTTTGGGTTGTTGGTTCACTAAAAACCCTCTATTAGATCACCAAGTTGTTTTGCAATAGTAGCACCAAAAGAGAAGTTGGTGGCCATCTGGGCAATTTCTTTTTAATGCCAAGAAGGATATACGGGATCATGAGGTCCCAATTACGACTGCCATCAACTTTGACAGCATCCCCTACAGGGTCTGGTCCTTTGAAATAATTTTAGAAGTTGCTTTCTAGGGAAAAATTAATTCTGGATTAAGAGTGGCATAATCAAGGAGAGCCATGGTATATTCATGACCCTGGGTATACTTTAATTGCAGACCTACATGGATCCATCCTCGTACACTGGAAGGGCAAATTTAGTACAACCAAGGGTCTAGAAATTGTCTTATTGAAGCTTCTAGTCCTTTCCATTGGAATCAATTCTTGCAGTTATTGCAAGCTTTAAGTTGTCCTTTGAGGGGGTGGGAGTCAATCTTCTTGGGGTGAACCACCTACTGTTCTCACCATGCCTGAACACAGCTAAATATAAAAGACAATTTTTAGTTTAAAGTATAAAATTCTGCCCTCAATTTCAGCCTGACAGAATGCAATATTGTTCAGACCAGGATACAAATGATTAATACTTTCTCAGATTTCAAAGCAGAGATGCCAGTTGGTCAGTGTGTTCATAAAATCATGTATTCAATCTATTAATGTACTTTTAAGAAAGACAACCTATGCTTCAAGAAAATTCACTGTAGGGAGTAACAGAATGGGCATAAATTGAACTTATTTGGAATAGCCTGAATTCTAAGCACTGACTGCTGTACTGTAATGGAGCGTTTTTTTTGGTTTGGCTTTCACCAAGGGCAGTCTGGTGCATGTGGCTTCTGTATAATAACAGGGGGGAGTCTCAACACTTTACTGTGGCTCTCAGCTAGGGGTTGGTGAAACATGCAGTTTTTTTGTCAGCCTGTAAATCAAACAAATTTCTCACTTTCTCAGTGATGCCATTCTGATGGATTTTTGTACTAAGGTTCTTTTTTTCTAACATCAAAGTTAAGAGCAATAAATGTATTTAGGAGTGGCGGGATAGTACAAATAAAAATAATTCATACAAAGTACAAAATATAAATATAGAGAAATATTGAAAATGTATACACATGGTATAATCAAAGTATTCTTTTGAATATTGAAATCACTATGCTACACTAAAGGGAACCCTAGGAGTCACTATGTCAATGAACATGGAACTCAGTTGGTGTCGATACACAGACACGAAGGGCATGGAATTTTATCGTCATTAAATTATATATTGGGGTTTAATTTTGTCATTATACCTGTTGGGCTATAAGTTAAATGGCCACAATCATTTTATTTATATTTCACTATTTAGATATTTTTGAGCACCTAAAGGCTGATTTATATTTCTGCGTCAGACCTACGCCATAGCCTCTACACTGCTACATGTCGGTTTTCATTTATACTTCTGCGCCATTGACCACTCGCAATTACACATGCAGACCGCTAGTAGGCAGTGTCCACGGGCATGTTGATGGTGTAACCAGTGTTGGGGAAGCTACTCTGAAACTATAGATTGACAAGCTACAACCTACTCATAAGTTAAATTAGTTAAAGGGGACACTCGGATGCCAATTTTCCACATGTTAGTATGATTCTTTAGGGTCTTCATGAAAAGTCTATAACATACTTTGATTAAAATTTCCTAATGGTTGTGTAAAAAAACACCCCTTTTAACCTTGTCAAAAACAGCTCTGTTCACAGCGAGCTGTTTCGGTGCATGTCCCTTTAAATGATAATGAGCTACTGTTCACCCCACCCCTATCTTCCGTGGGGGGGCTGTAAACACTATTTGGCAGGTATTGCATTGCATTCACCATTCTTATTTATGCAGTTATAAATGCTCAAAAACGATTAAAATACATATGAAAATTACTTGTTAGTCATTTACTAACACCTTTATAAACCTTATTGTAGTGTTACCATGTTATCTTTACATAAAATGTACACAGTTTGTAATAAGACAATCACCTTAATGCATTGTTCATTATAAACGTGCAGTTATGAATTACAGCGAGAAGGTTCTAAATAGAAATGACGACATATATGTTTGTTCGACTGTATTATTTTGATAATGAACAAGCTGCGATGTCACGTTTGCAGTGCTTTGTTGTGTGTGTGTGAGGCGCCGGCGCAATCAAACGGCAGTCTTTGCAAGGGACTTGCCTCATCATCATGCTAACGGTTCGTGGCCAGGTCAGATTACGTCAGAGTTTGTTGTCGTTTGTTGGAAAGTCATACCACACTGCTCAGACATTCCCCGACCCAACAAACGCCGATTAAACATGTTCAGTCGGGTGAAAACAAACTCACAGGGGTATCACACTAGCTGCGTCTCATTTCGGAGGCTGCGTCCTGATCGAACAAATTGCAACAGACGTGTTTGTTGGCGGTTATCTGTGCGGTGTGAACTTTAGCCGCATTCGTCATGGAACTTGCTAACTAGCACATTATTAGGAAAGGCGATTTGCAAAGATTCATAAAAAACCTATAACGTTACGTCTTCTGAAGGTACTGATCCATCCTTCAGGAACTTTTTAGCAAAACATAAACTTTTTAGCACAGACATAAACACATATAGGTAGATCCGGGGGCGCATTCCCTTGAAAAACAAAATGAATCCACTGCGTCCTCAGCGGCTCAGATGTCGAGAGTAAAGGACGACTGCTTTGTTCATTCTTATATCCAATAACAAAAAGCCTCAGTTGCTTTGGAGACATTCTTGTCTACACCTGCGCAGATCACTCAGGGCGGGTCTATGCTAAAACGGCAGTGTCCGTCAAGAGTCGTGGGAGGGGCCTGTGCAAATTTACGTCACTTTGCCAAGAATCTGTAAACGGCTTGATCCGACAAAGTCCTTATGATTTGTGGGGATTAAAAAAAAAAAGCTCTGGGTGGATTTTTATCATTATAGGGTGGTCGTGTAGACACACTGCCAACACACATTTATGTCCAAACACCATGTAAAAGTGAATTTTGCATCCGATGTCCCCTTTAAGTTACATTCCCTTCTAAAAAAGTAGTTAGCGACACTACAAGTTGCTATCAAAAAGTAGCTAGCAACGTTGAAACCTTTTTACAATGACATTGGTACAAATAACTGGATAATTGTTAATGAATAATGCTATAAGTAAAATATTTGGGGTTTAAAACAAAATGCAATGAAATTATGATTTCAAAGAGTAGGGTAAAATCAGGTTGATTTGGACACTTTTTTCACAGTCATTTCAATGGCAAAATCTGTCTCAATCGTTTGATTTTATAAACTATCCAACACACACAATACTCAGACTGGCTGTAGAAATGCAGGTTAAACTCACAGTACATGCAGTGATGGAGCGAGTGATTGAACCGAACAGAACCTCTGAGAACCTCATGAACAGAACCTCTCTAAGATGCCAAATTTAGTTTGTGATCTAGTAAGAAGACGAAGCTGCGCTGCTTCACTGCATTACAGGCTCATGACTCGTCAGAACACAAAACGGAATGTAGCCTTTGGTCGTGCTACACCGCTACTTGCTGGAAAAAGTAGTTAGCTACTGGAAAAGCTACAATGTTTTAAAAGAAACTGAGCTACAGCCAAGCTACTGAAAAATGTAGTTAAGCTAGTAGTGTCGCTACTTGTAGCTAGCTACTTTGCAACACTGGGTGTAGCCCACAGTATCAAGACAAAATCTGAAGAAGAAGCAGCTTGTTGTGGATGTAGTGGGAGAAGCAGCAGCAGTTATGGCGACTTTTATAGACGGCGACTTTTGTTGCAGCTTTTATTTGAAACTACAAAAAAAGAGAAGACAACGGAACAGGAGACCCGAGGGAGGGGTTCTAGCAGACCAATAACAGTGCTTGTGGTCCCCGTAGAATCGATGCGTTGTTACATTTTTATAGAGGTGCACGTCAGGCTACGCCATTGGCTACGTGTGCTACACACAGCCTACGGCATAGGATCTACACAGAAGTATAAATCAGCCTTAACCCGACCCCTACCCCTAAACCTAACCATTTGTCATTATAAAACAACATAAAACACAGGATATAACTACACTCTAAAAAATGCTGGGTTAAAAACAACCCAAGTTGGGTTGAAAATGGACAAACCCAGCGATTGGGTTGTTTTAACCCAGCGGCTGGGTTAAATGTTTGCCCAACCTGCTGGGTAGTTTTATTTAACCCAAATATTGTTTAAAAATTACTGTATTTCTTGCTTAAAATGAACCCAAAATATGTTGGAAATTAACATTTATTAATATGTTTAATAAACAAACATTTATTAATACTTTTTTTGAATAATATTTAAACAATAAACATTTATTAAATTGCTTATTAATAAATGCTCATCTTTTTGATTATTATTGTTGCCTCTAGTAATTATGAGTCTGATTTTTAATTTCCAACCTATTTTGGGTTCATTTTAAGCCAGACATATAGTAATTTGTAAACAATTGTTGGGTTAAATAAAACTACCCAGCAGGTTGGGCAAACATTTAACCCAACTGCTGGGTTTGTCCATTTTCAACCCAACTTGGGTTGTTTTTAACCCAGCATTTTTTAGAGTGTAGGCAGATACAACTTTGGTCACAAATTATTCAAAAAATTGCAAAATTCCAAGTCTTCAGACACCAAATGTGACCCGTGCTGGCAAAATGAGTCGGAATGCGCTCAAGCTAATTACGAGCTACAGGCAAAACTAGTCAAAAATGTTGATTTTGGTCGAATTTGAGGTTTTCTTAAAAATCATTAAACCCTCGTCTAGCGATCAAATTGCTTCAACTAGCAATTAAACATCTAAAAGTATCTTTCTTTGTATGTTTTCTGAGAGGAGTATCTTTCCTTTGTCCATTAAAAATGCCGTTTTTTTCTGCTCGCTTCACCACAAACAACTTTGGAATGTTCATAACGAATTTTTCATGGTATGAGTCTGGACCATTGAAATGTGATTTTCAAACTCATGCTGATGTAAATAAATCGATCATACTTGCGCTGACTGACAGATCTGAAGCTCGCGCACAAAGACGCCTCAGACAGCGCACAATCCCGATATACACATATACATAGAATTACAGTTTCTTTGTGTTACTGACTCTATCGACTTCAAACAGGTGTAGCTCAGTCATTTGTTCTCTGATTCCAACAAATCATAAATCATTTTGAAGGTTTTTAATAGAGATTGTGAAAATAACTCATTTTTGAAAATCTGCTCATTGCGACTCATTTTGCCAGCACGGGTCACAAATGATTGCTTTTTGTGAGGTACAGACCCAAAAGTGATCACCGTCAAAAATTGCTGCCTAAAGAAGCGTTACGTCAGCTTTGATTGGCAAGTCACCTTTATTTACAGTACATAGTGCAAAGCACTAAATAAAAAAAGCAGCTTTATAGTGATAACTTGTGAATATATATATATATGATAACCAATAGGTTATCAGGAATCTTGAAAAAGGCACTTTATTTTCTGTTCATTTATGTTCATACTGTGTTACTTTTTGGGGGGTTAACACATGCATTCAACAAAGAGTTTCTCGTGACCACTTTGTTCTTAACATAGAGACAGAAAATACTTAAATGTGACCAAGGAAGTAAGTAATTGGCCAATGGCATTAAAAGAACTAAGGCAATGACAATCCATAGTCCTTTAACAAGCCATAATCCAACACAGTCATAAGAGAGAAGTAAGGTAATGGTTGAAGAAAGGAATAGAGCATGTGAAATTCTATCACGGCTCTGGTGGGAAAGGGCAGGTGGTGAGTGGGAGAGAGTGTGGGACTGAGATAAAACATTGCCGACATGAAGAAGAGTCACAGCGACTGGAGGGACGGGGACAGCTTCTAGTAAACACAAGGTCAAGATGTTTGACAGCTTTGTGCGAAGCAGAGAATTGATAGACAGAGAAAAGCAAAATGATGTTGGTGAAAACTGGATGATTGAGCAGTTTGTTTGCAGTTTAGAACTGACAAGTTGAAGGTAGGGTTGTACTGAGTAGTTGACGCAACATAAGCAAGTAGGGCATGACTATTTTTGCACCATTTTTGATCACAGCATATGTGTGAATGAGAGCCTGCATTTTGCATCCTCTTGTTCTCAGACAATGAGACTGATCTTACTACTTCTGACATGGTTATATAAAATGAGTAATCTGTTCAGTCAGACAGTCAAATCGCATATCAAGCTGATGGCATAAGCTAATATGCGCAAAGGGTTTGAAAAAAAAGGTTATTTTTAGCCTAAAATGATCAAAATGTGTCCTGATCTTAGACTGGGGGAGCAAAAAAATGCAACAGCTCATTCAGGCAAACTGACTAGAGAAACCCAACCCACTGGCAACACTTCCAATGAGCCATGGACAGAGTGTCGCCCTTATTTAAATTTACAGTTATGTTCTTTATAGAGCTGATTTGCAAGTAAATACATGTCAAATGTGCACAAATAGAGCAAGCTAAGATTGCAATAATGACTAGACCTATTCGGACGAGATTAGTTTTACATGAGAGGTGGGCTAAAGTAATTATTACCAGAGGTTCTCAGTGATTTTAGTCCTGTCTGAATGTGCCATCTCAGTAAGCATTACCAAAGTCCCTTTCAAGGAAATTCTGTTCACCCGGCAGCCATATTTGCAGCTATTTCGGGCATCCAAGACCAAGTCCTATCTATTTGAATGGGGGAATCCTGAAATCTCAAAAACGGCTTGGCGAACTCTCAATGAAATAACATATTTCAAATCAGCAACAAAATCTGACATGAACTGTCCCATAAATGTTGTTTCTTGTGCTCAAATAGCGTTAAAAAAACGTATTTTTCAGGCTAGACAAGCCACTGCGCATGTGCAGTCCTATGCGCGAGTCGGAGCTTCTAACGGCAGCTGCATGGTTATGCATTGTAGCCTAACCACTTTTAAACAGCATTACCATCCAATAATCGAAATAAGCTTAGTGTTTTGTTACTTTAGATAAGAAACAAAGTGTCATCTTTCAAATTATGTCCATTTTATCACGAAATTCAAACAATAAATGGCGTTTTGACGCTTTTTGATGTGGCGTAACAGACGCTGTATACGAGCCTCAGTTAAAGCGGCAGCGCGGAGCACAAGTGAATGCGATCATCTCTTCCTCTTCACTACTAGTTACAAGAATGAACATCTGAAGGTATGTTGAAAGATACAGTACAACTTACTGAAACATATATCTCATAATTGCTCAATCAGTGTTTCAACCGCGGAAAGACTTCAATAAAACAGCTTGTAAACAATGTCACGTAGTACCTCAGAAATGCCATTTAGTGTCCACAGCTTGTTAGGTCGCTAGAGAAATGAACTCTTTCACTAAATATATGCACTATATTAGCCTATATATGAATTATATTTTACTTAACCTGTTAGTGATGTCTTAATGTTTAAATAAATCCATCATGAAATCAAGTTATGACAGCCACTGTGTAAATGATTATATTTCAACAACGAATTGGAGAAACATAATTGTATAATTAGATGTAGAAGTTAATGCAAAAACTTCCTCGTGCCATTTACATATTCTCATACAATTGTATTATTATTATTGAGTGTTGATGATTATATCTAAAAATAAATAGCAACTGAATTTAAAAGTTTGAGCTCTGTTGTTAATTGTAACCATTAATATTATAGTCATGTGCAAGTAAGGGTTCCCTATATAGTTTACAACATTAGCAGAGATATTTTTTTTTATCCTTAAGAAAATTTTAATTATAATTGAATGAATTTAAAGACAGAGACGGTTTGTTCAGTAAAACACTGTTTAATTAAAAAGAAAAAGAAAAAAAAAAAGTTTACTTTTCTCACCGTGCTGTACCGAACCCATACCGAACTGTGACTTCAAAACCGAGGTACGTACCGAACTTCGTCATTTTTGTGTACCATTATAGCAATTACAAGGCATTAGGGGTATATCTCACAATTGTGACTTAATTTCTCGTAATATTTCTCTTAATTGCAACTGTTTTTTTCATAATTGTGAATTTATCAAATGCACTTACAGTACAGATCTTGCAATTGCGACATATCTCACAATATGACTATTTTGCAATTTTATTTTTGTTGCGTCTTTTTTTCTCATAATTACATCTATAAATTTTGCAGTTTCTCTTAATTGTGAATAACGCAATAGTCACTTTATATCACATAATTGCGACTTTGTCACACTTTCTTATTTTAAACTGTCTCATAATTAAATTTTTATTTTATTTTTTTTACTATTGAGGAAACTTCAGTAGAACAGATACTGTAGAACACAAACAGTAGAACACGTTTTTCACCTGCATTTTGAATCTCCAAGCTCTGTAATTTTATAAATTATGCTTTAGATTTTCTCCTCTCTTGAATGCTTTAGCTCAGAGGTTACAGGTCAAGTGGTCAAGGCCACTCTAAAGGTCACCTTGATTTTGCTTTTATGTCTCAGCTTATGTCTCTGAGCATCAAGTGGAAGCACACATACAAAATTATTGATCCCACTTTTGAGCAGGACCTGTGACCCAAATGACCCTCATTTCTTATTGAATCCAGGTGGCGTGCACTACAAATGCCCTTTGTTTGTATGTCAGAGCTAACACACTGCTCTATTCACAAATTTATATTACACATACACAGAATCACACACATGGGCTTGGGTTTGTGTGTGTCTCACAGGGCCCTTTGTGCAGATTAAGAGATTTATAAATAGAGAAAAACGCTTTGCTTAGAGACTCAAATCTCGGAGCCATGCGCGGATTACTGCATCCCTGTGGGATTTTGAACCAAAACCAAAGCTGACACACACACACACAAACATTTACACGAACCCTCGAGCTCTGTACAGACAGAGGCATTCCATATCCACACTTTATTCTGACATTCCAGACCCAAAACCAATTCCACATATTCCGAGTGCAGATGGCCTCTCCCCTGCTGACTGCCTTAATCTCTCTCTCTATCTCACTTCCTCTGATCGTTCTAATCAGTCACTCCTAACCACTGTCCTCCTTGCTCACCCGCTTTCTATGTGTTTTTAGCATCTTTCCAGCAATCATAGCCTCCTGCTCTCCCTTTCTTCCCCTCCCCCGACCTTTCTCCTCTAGACTGTCTCATCCTTTCTTTGGCCTGGATGAGACTGGTGCTGTTGGTTGGCCAAACCGAGGGACCATCATTCCAGCTAGCAGCTAACATTTAGCTAATTATGCTAATACCCCTTCATCAGTTCCGAGAGCCCTGCAGGGAGCTCAACACCGCAGGGAATGCCACTGTAAATACTGCTTAATAACTCTGAGGAAAAGAAAATATAGGACGTATTTATTTGTGGTGCTTGCTAAGGACAAAATGTTGCTGTTTAACCAGTCTGTCATCATTTCCACTTGAATTTAAAACAGTCATCACACATATCTCGGCATCAGAATATCGTAAAGACTTAGATGCAGCCTAGCAACTTCCTATCGAGTGCCCAGAACACACTAGCAACCTCCCAGAGCACCCTAGCAACTGTCTGTCAGTGGCCTAGAAATCGCACAGAACACCCTGGCAAAGCCTTAGTGGTGTCCTAATATCTTCAGCACCATAGAAACACCCTAGCAACCACCCAGAACACATGAGCAAACCTGAATGCCCTAATAACCACAGAACCCTAGCAAACACTCTAGCAATTGCATAGCAACACCCTAGCAACCACCCAAACACTATCAAACATCTATAAATGCCCTAATAGCCACCAACACAATAGAAACGTCCTAGCAACCACTCAAAACACACTACCAAACCC
This sequence comes from Anabarilius grahami, assembly GCA_003731715.1. NCBI lineage: Eukaryota > Metazoa > Chordata > Actinopteri > Cypriniformes > Xenocyprididae > Anabarilius > Anabarilius grahami. The sequence goes on from RJVU01049825.1 coordinate 494,717, forward strand.
TTACGCTGCATTCACACAGGGTCTCATTTACTTTGAATGGGTGACGCGACGCATTGCTGAACTGAATTGTGGGTTCCGTCGCATTGCTACACTCACGTTGTTCGCAGCAGAACTTTTTTAGAAAATGAACGATCGTTCCGCTAGATCAGAATCAGATTTTATTAGCCAGGTGTGCACAAACACACAAGGAATTTGTTGTGGTTTTCTACAGAAGCTCTTGTTACACACATACATATGACGTGAGAACAGAAACATTTAAATACGTAAACTAAGAAAACAATAAATAAGTAAAATAAAATAAATAATAATACTAATGTGGTATACATCTGGGGCCATATTCACAAAACATTTTATCTTACCACTAAGAGTTCTCCTAAATAGCAGTAAAAGTTCTTAGCTAAGAGTTTTCTCTTAAAACCTATTCACAAAGCTGCTGAGACAAACTTTTACTAAGGAATCGACTGAAGTCTTAAGCTAAGAGTAAGGGCGGGGTTGACCTCGTTGCTATGGAGTAAACACACAGTGATTGGCTGATGGGGGAGGAGTCAGCGATTTAATCATAGAAATATTGTAGAATGAGGTGTCATGTTTCCACATTAAAATAAAGGTTTTAAAATACAAATGTTGCCCTATTCAAATAAATATTTTTTAATAAAAGTGTTGCCATATTGTTGCCATAAAGGTTTTAAAATGTAGGCTAAGTGTCTCTAATTAAACTAGTACAGTTAATTGTCCACCTCTTGGGTGTCTGCATCTCAAGAGAATGCAGAATTCAAGCGACAGATTAGGTTTTATAACAAGAGCCGACTCGCCTATAGTTACTTCGACGGTTTTCTGCATCCCTCCGTCAACCCGCTCCTCTCTCGGCTGGGGATATGGGGAGAACTTTGGGTTTGGGCTAAATTTCAAGCTCGGAGCCCTCGATCCCCTTGGACAGCACACCAAATACACTTATTATACATACATATATATATATTTTATATTTTATATATATATATTTTTTTTCTCTCTATTCAATCATTTGTAAGAGTGAACTCATGAAAACCACTGGCACAGGTAATCAGACAATATTTATTTATTTGTTAAAGATTTTTTTTGGCGTCTCATCATAGATTCAAATCTATAAATCAAAATGTATCGCGTTTATGAAGAAAAGGTTCAGCACTCAAGGCTCTATTGCTATTGCCTCATGGTGTCAGTGTCTTTGGGTGGATTGGGACTGTTTGTGATTTGGCCTTAGTGACTTAGGAGTCCTCTTGACTACTCGTAACGTTTCACAGATTTAGGAGCTAGTTTTAGCGCTAAAATGCTTTGTGAAATACTATTAGAGCAAAAATTTAGGACTCCTAAAATTAGGACTGACACGCCCGTTATTTTTAAGAGTTTCTCCTAAATTGGCAAGTTTGGAGCTACTTTTAGCCTTAAGATGTTTTGTGAATACGGCCCCTGGAACAGAAGACATACAGATTTGTATTGTATTTACAGCAGGGTGAATAGAATATACTTTTAGCCTTAAGATGTTTTGTGAATACGGCCCCTGGAACAGAAGACATACAGATTTGTATTGTATTTACAGCAGGGTGAATAGAATATATATATATTTACACTAATTTTTACTCTCTCTCAAGTACTGAAAGTGAATACTAAAACGGGTTACTAAAATACTTACTAAAAATAAGACCCTTATTCCTCGTCTGGGATCATGTAGAGCTCTTTGAAGCTGCACTGAAACTGACATTTGGACCTTCAACCCGTTGAACCCCAGTGAAGTCCACTATATGGAGAAAAATCCTGATGTTCTGAAGTTAACTAATCCTTTAATGGCAATGAAAGCCCCTTATACTTGGGAGCGGCCATGTATGAGGTGTTTCTGGGAGGTTATATTACGTGATTTCTGGAAGCCTTTCTCCCTCAAATCTGCTTTGAGGTCTTGATAAATTGTGGCATTTCTTTGTTGTTTAGAATCCAGTATTCCCATAATTCTTTTGTCTCTTATGAGTTTAATAAAGAACTCTGTCTCGTATATTGTCCAAACATACCACGCCATCTTTAAAGAATGATCATGTGACTTTTACTTATGCCAGGTGACCTTTAAATGCGAAAAAATGGTTTCCATTGCAGTTTTGCGTAATATCCCGTTTTTGAATTGCCTAAAAAACCACATCATGCATTGGAACGGAACCACAGCTAGTGTAGTCATCCATACATGAAACCTTTCAAAAAATGCAAAGGAAAAGCTTTTCTGTTTTTAAGTAAAGTTGTCATGTAAACGTACCCTCAGTTGCTCTTTTTATCCCATTTTAGCAATGGGTTCCTATGGAGAGCGTAGCAGGACGGCCTCCAAACGGAAGTTAGAATCCATCGTGTGCGGCGCTCATCGTTTGCTCAGGAAAAAGGTGAACATTGGAAAATTCCAACACCGTGGCAGCAAGCTTGTACCTGAAGCTCCACTCACATTTTCTTCATATTTGTTTGTTCATGATTAGTCTTACACATTAGCTCAACTTCAGCATCTGCTCTCTCTTCAATCATCAGCACAGTAAAGCTATTCGTAAGATTAAATCCATAAAAGAAATTGCTTAGACAAAGTGCCCTTTCACAGATCTTCACCTCAACTGCCCCTTTCATTATCATCTCAGTGATGTGCGACTGTGATCTCTTATTGAACAATAACCTGGAGCCAATGATTTCTCCCTGCTTGAAGCAACCACTCCATTACGGTGTTTCTAATCCCAAATCCCACTGCAGACAGGTTTTCACTTGTCTGTGTATTGAAAACCTAACGGATCTAAGAATTAAATTAATTTCCATTTCTTGGGGATTAAATTTTTACGGAAGAGGATTAGGGCCAAGCAATAATAAAAAAATAAAACCATCTCGAGATTAAAGTTGTTAAATTACGAGAAAAAACTCGTTAAATTTCGAGAAAAAAGTCGAGATAAAATGTTGAGAATAAACTCGTTAAATTACGAGAATAAACTCGTTAAATTACGAGAATAAAGTCATTAAATTACGAGAAATAAGTCATTAAATTACGAGAATAAAGTCATTAAATTTCAAGAATAAAGTCATTAAATTTCAAGAAAAAAGTCGAGATAAAATGTTGAGAATAAAGTCATTAAATTACGAGAATAAAGTCATTAAATTACGAGAATAAAGTCATTAAATTACGAGAATAAACTCATTAAATTACGAGAAAAAAGTCGTTAAATTACGAGAATAAATTCGTTAATTTAATGAGTTTATTCTCAACATTTTATCTCGACATTTTTCTCGAAATGTAACGAATTTATCTCATAATTTAATGACTTTATTCTCGTAATTTAATGACTTTTCTCAACATTTTATCTCAACTTTTTTCTCGAAATTTAACAACTTTAATCTCGAGATGGTTTTATTTTTTTTTATTATTGCTTGGCCCTAATCCTCTTCCGTACATTTTCCCTCTCCCTCTTTTTCTTTCTTTCTTTATTTTTGCCTTTGAGAGAATGCTTTTCCAGCATTTGTTCTTCTCCTGTCTGAATTAATTTACTCCCTGGCATGCAGTTGATTCTGAATATAAAATTAAATGTGAATGCCCATTGCCCACTGTACATGTATCTCCTGTCCTTTTTAGATTAAGCGATTTTACTCTCAGCACTATTGTAAGATTCCCCTCGAATGTTGATATGAGAACAGAAAATGCTGCCAGTAGGTATTAGTAGAAAGTTTATAAATAGTTCAGTTGCAGGACTAAAGGTACAGGCAGTTATCCATGCCTTTTATCTGTGCCGCCGATGCTGCTGGCTACCGTCGAGTGTTATGGAGAATAGGTCAGTGAAGAGCTTCAGGCTTGTTAGCATTGCATGCTAATAAATGTGTCAAGATCAACAGCACAAGCAGCTCTACTATACGCTACTGAAATTGCACAGCATGAACACTGCAGGTAATGTTTTAATTTTTTACACTCACTGTTAGTGCCATTTATGTTATGCAAATAGGTGCAAATGTGCTCACAAAATTATGAATGAACACAACAATTCCTCATCTTGCAGTCTAGTTTTGAGTGTTGAGTTGAGGCAGGTTAACTGCGTTCATGTAAATAGATAAACTACTGTGAACAAAAACATGCAAAAGCGCAATTCTTTAGTGAAGAAAGTCGTGTTTTAACTTTCTGCAAGTGTCTGCATATGTCGATTTGATCCAGTATACATGAATAAGAACGTGCTGTTTTCTCATTCAACATTTAATTGTTGTTATTGTAAAAGCTGCAGCCCGTAAGTTTTGCCTCTTTGTTGCCATCTCTGTTTGAAACCTGCAATTGCAGTTTTTTGCGAAATTATCATCTTTACGTGGGTTGTGCATTGGCACGGCTCCTCAGTGCGGATGAATCTAAAGTTTTGAGGAGAATGTTTGCTGTCAGTTACCGCACCGCTGGATAGTGTACGGAATCACAGATTGTAGTCTTGGAAGTATGACCAAAATAAGAATTTTCACAGGAAAATGTCATCTGAACAAGTAAGTAACATGTCTGACATTTTTTGTTCTGACCAACTGAGGAAAAAAAGCATTGCAATAAATCTCGCTAACAATGGTGATTAAATCTAAAGATCGCTTAGTTCGGATCATGTCAAACCGTGCAAATTATTATTGTTATGCACTGTACTTTGTTTGTAAATTGTAAATGTTAACAACATCAGCATTGCTTGACTATGTGTATTTAGTGTGTTTTAGCGTTACCTGTAGATTTCAATTTCTGTACAGTCTAATCTCTTATTTGTCATAATTTGTCATACTATACAATCCGCTATCAAAATGATAAGTTTAATTATTGCAGCTGCTGTGAGAAAAGGCTATAAATGATCTGCCACCTGCAGCATCCTCACATGATATAGCCTACTAGCTGGGACTCGTTCTTTATGTAAACAGACGTGACGTCATGATGCAAAGATGAACGGAAATGGAATGGAAATCTACCAGTACTACTCGAATTATAAAACATTATTATAAGTTTACTATAGTGAATCGGGTTAAGGTAAGGAGATAGTTTTGAACACTGGATGGTTATGTACTTGCTAAAAAATTGATTTTGGATCATTTTTACCCAAAAAAAGTTACAGACTGCAGCTATAACTAAAACTAAAATAGTTTTCATTAGTTGAAATAAAAAAATATATATAAATATTAGATGAAAATATTAAACTTTAAAAAAACCATTACATTTAGTTTTTAATTTAAAATAAAGTTGACGTTAAAGTACTAAAACTGAAAGTACAAATAAATCTAAATAAAAGTCATAAAAATGACAAAAGCATATAAAAATACTAAAACATTTAAAAATTAAAAACTCAAAATATAAAAATAAAAGCTTATTCAAAATATAAATAAATACTTTTATA
>RJVU01049825.1:500153-525362 GCA_003731715.1 Anabarilius grahami
ATCTCCAAATTCCTACTGAAAATTGCAAGAGAATACCATTTGATGTCGCATTTCCTCTTGGCGAGTTGTGCTAGTTTCTCATCCACATTCACTGAAGATGTATGTATTATGTCACACAAAGATAGCGGCACCTGCTGGGAGATATACATAGATACTGATAATCATTAACTTTTAAACAAATAAAATGCATCAATGAGTCAATGTTTGTGTATTTCAAGATAATAAAACCTTTTTAGCCAATGTTTACAGAGATAGGTGTGTGAAACACAAATATGATCCTCTACTGATAATTGTACACCTGCAAAACAAATGCTAGCATAGCCATTTTGTTCCTTTATATACTTATAAGTTGTCCCATTCGTCTCAATTAGGAATATCCCACATCTGAACGAAGCGCAGCAATGATAAACTTGTACACGGCCTACATTTCCCATCAACACAAAATGATGAACCCACTAAAAACTTTTAATTGCTGTTTGATGTCTGGCAATTTGTCTCAAAGTACCCTTTTGAGACTCATGTAAAGTGGAGGTGGAGTACAAGCTGGATGCTAATAAAGAAAAATCATTATTGTGAGAGTACACTGACTCACTGTAGAACAAGGGAATTAGCAAACAGCGAATATACAAAGATTAAATCTATTCATCGTCCCCTTGGAAAAGTTGTAGAGTGATAAATGTCCTTGTTGTGTGGGTGGAGTGTTTGCCTTAGCCGTGGCTTGTAGGTGTCTAAAGTGCAAGATTATGGGTCGTGTTTCTAATGTTCACAGCTAGGATTAGCTGGTGTCTCTTGTGGGGCTGCAAACACGTTATAACACAAATCAACACTCACAGTGAAATGTGTCCCTAGAGTACAAACCCACCAGCTCCTAAGTGCTTATATATACACAGCAAATGAGAGCTGAGGAAGCTAATTCATCCATGGATTTTACTTTTTGTGGATTTCACTTTTCAGCAAGTCAGGCTAGGGGACCAGCCGGCTACCCATCTTGGCTGTGTAGGGATACCCTATTAACCACCAACACCTAGCAACTACCCAGAACACACTACCAAACCCCTATCAATGTCCTAACTACCACCAACACCCTAGTAATGCCATAGAAACCACCAAGAAACCCTAGCAACGCCCTAGTAATTCATAGCAACTGCCTATGGCCTAACCCTGTATACGGTAGCAAACCACTAAGAATGCCCTAATAGCCATGAACACCCTTGAAATACCCTAGCAATCGCTCAAAACGCTACCCCTAGCATTGCCTTAGAAACCATAATGCCTTAATTCATAACAACCACCTTTCAATAGCCTAGCAACCACTTGAATACACTAGCAAACCCATAGCAATGCCCTAACAACCACCAATGCCCTAACAACCACCAACACCATAGATATCCCATAGAAACCCTAGTAACGCCATAGTAATTCATAGCAACTGACTAGCACACTAGCAATCCCCCAACAATGCCCTAATAACACCCACTTGAACAAACCCCTAACAGTGCCTTAATAACCATGGACACTCTAGAAACACCCTAGCAACCACTCAAAACATACTACCAAACCCCTAGCAGTGCCCCAGAAACCATTGGAATGCCCTAGTAATTCATAACAACTGCCTAGCACACTAGCAATCCCTCAACAGTGCCCTAATAACCTCAAAAATGCCCTAGCGACCACTCAAAACAAACTACCAAACCCCTAACAACTACCAATACCTTAGAAACACCCTAGCAACCACCCAAAACACACTAGCAATCCCTCAACAATGCCCTAATAATCACAAACGCCCTAGCAATGCCCTAGCAACTACAATACCTTAGAAACACCCTAACGACCACCCAAAACACACTAGCAAGCCCCTAACAACTACTAACACCCTAGAAACAACCTAGCGACCACCCAAAACACACAAGCAAACCACTGGCAATGCCATAACAAATACCAATACCCTAGAAACACCCTAAAGACCACCCAAAAAACATTAGCAAGCCCCTAACAACTACTAATACCCCAGAAACACCCTAGCAACCACCCAAAACACACTAGCAAACCCTCAACAATGCCCTAATAACCACAAACGCCCTAGCAATGCCCTAGCAACTACAATACCTTAGAAACACCCTAGCAACCACCCAAAACACACTAGCAATCCCTCAACAATGCCCTAATAACCACAAACGCCCTAGCAATGCCCTAGCAACTACAATACCTTAGAAACACCCTAGCAACCACCCAAAACACACTAGCAATCCCTTAACAATGCCCTAATAATCACAAACGCCCTAGCAATGCCCTAGCAACTGCAATACCTTAGAAACACCCTAGCAACCACCCAAAACACACTAGCAATCCCTTAACAATGCCCTAATAACCACAAACGCCCTAGCAATGCCCTAGCAACTACAATACCTTAGAAACACCCTAGCAACCACCCAAAACACACTAGCAATCCCGCAACAATGCCCTAATAACCACAAACGCCCTAGCAATGCCCTAGCAACTACAATACCATAGAAACACCCTAGTGACCACCCAAAACGCACTAGCAAACCCCTAGCAATGCTCTAACAACTGCAATACCTTAAGGCAGGAACACACCAAGCTGACGGTCGGCCGTCTGGCAGTTTTTGTTCCTCGGCCAACTAAGTTTTCTCAGTGTGTTCCGCACCGTCGGCTGAAGTTGGTCCTCGTCTGCTTTTTTTCAGCCGATTCGACATGTTGAATCAGTGTCGGAGCTCGTCGGTCCGTCGGGCCATCTAATCATTCTGATTGGCTGTTCAGCTACTGCCACATGTTGGTACGGAAAGGGATTTGTTCTTACGCAGGCGCAGAACGGACGTGCTACTTGGCCGTCGGCTGTTGAGCTTCCGTTTGGTTTGTCAGGGCAACTTTGGACCCATACGTTGCCGACGTGAGCCAACCCCGCAGTCTGCTTTCGTCGCCACTAGTTCGTCGGCGTCGGCTTGGTGTGTTCCTGCCTTTAGAAACACCCTAGCATCCACCCCAAACACACTAGCAAACCCCTAGCAATGAGCTAAAAACTACAATACATTAGAAACACCCTAGCAACCACCGAAAACGCACTAGCAAACCCCTAGTAATGCCATAACAAATACCAATACCCTAGAAACAACCTAGCAACCACCCAAAACACACTAGCAAGCCCCTAACAACTACTAACACCCTAGAAACAACCTAGCGACCATCCAAAACACACAAGCAAACCACTGGCAATGCCATAACAAATACCAATACCCTAGAAACACCCTAACGACCACCCAAAACACACTAGCAAGCCCCTAACAACTACTAACACCCTAGAAACAACCTAGTGACCACCCAAAACACACAAGCAAACCACTGGCAATGCCATAACAAATATCAATACCCCAGAAACACCCTAGCAACCACCCAAAACACACTAGCAAGCCCCTAACAACTACTAACACCCTAGAAACAACCTAGCGACCACCCAAAACACACTAGCAAACCCCTAGTAATGTCCTAACAACTACCAATACCTTAGAAACACCCTAGCAAGCCCCTAACAACTACCAATACCTTAGAAACACCCTAACAACCTTCCAAAACACACCAGCAAACCCCTAGCAATTCCCTAACTACCAATACCTTAGAAACACCCTAGCAACCACCCAAAACACACTACCCAACTCCTAGCTATGTCTTAAGAACCACTAAACACTAGCCACTACACAAGACATACTACCAAACTCCTAGCAAATAAAAATCCACAGATGAATTAGTTTCCTCAGCTCTTATTGGCAGTGTGTGATCACATCTAGACTAGCTATAGACCAGCTAAGACCAGCAAATCAGCTTAGGCAGGGTTATAAACACAAAATGGCACGTCTTCGCTAGGTAACTCATAAGCTGTGTGTTTATGAGCTGGTGTGCCTATGTTCTATAAAGGGCAAGCACTGTGTGACTCATACCAGAATCAGACATTTTCAACTAGCTTCAGAACAGGAAGTGACCCGTGTCTGGTCACAGGAAATCAGTGGGAAGTTTCTGGGTCATCTGACCCTTTTATTGAGGTGGTTTAAAGTTCTTTTTGACATTTTGGAAAATTGTAACTCGTGCGCTTTAACGTTTATGTATACGCAACTTCACAATACCCACATAAATGTCATATCGGAATTGCAGTTTTGGAATTTAAAACTTTTTTTCTTTTTTTTTTAGCTTATTAACAAAAAAGACTTACCCGCCTATTATCGCGCTCCGCAGTACGAGAAAATATTTGCATATTTACGTACATGGTGAACTTGCAGCACTTGTGCACATAGGAGGGGCCTGGGAAGCTCCCTTTTTCTGTTACTATGGAAACGCAACCCCTGCCCACCAACCAGGACGTGGAACGGAGGTTCCAAACTGTAAGCTGTCATTGTGTGTCTGTGTATCTGTTTTGTACGCCTGTGTATGTATGTGTGTTGTTACTATCCAAATATAATGCAAGGAGACTGGTGCGTGTAAAGCTGTCTGTTCTCATTTCTCTGCTGTCTCTCTTACTCCTGAGACACACGCGCACACAAACACGCACAGCGGAACTCCTTTGGAAGCAGACGTTCTGAGGTGTTCATCTGACTGACTGCTATTCTTAGAGTCTCTCTACTCACAAAGGCCCTGGCAGAGAGGAATACACACAAATGAAAAGGAAAAATGTGTTTGCATATGTGTGTGTGAGTGCGTGTAGGTGTTAAAAATGCAGGGCTGCTGCCACCAGTAGGTAGCTGCGCTCAAAGAGAGCGTGTCTGCGCGTACGGGAGAAATTGAGAGAGGGAGCAGGTGAGAGGTAGATCAATAAAAAGCTAATCTGTGAAAACAGGATGGTGTAGAAGCAGGGGACCTCATTCTCTCGTGCTTTTTTTTTTTTTTGCGTCGTTTCCCACCCCCTTGCTTATCTGTCCATTTTTAGCTCCTGCTGCGTCTAAGACTGGCACGGTGATATGAACATTAGCTGAGTCTTACTCAAAGAGAGCAAAGTGTTGTAACATCACTGACTTGTGAACATGCCATGTCGTTTGTCTAGTCAGGCACAATAAAAATGACAAATGTGATGTAGAAAAATTTATTTGGTCATGGAAACGTTGGCCCCGAAACATCTGTTCTGCAAAAGAGAACAGATGTTTTGTAAGGCCTAATCTAAAATGTAATAAAAGGTAAATCCTTAAAGGGATAGTTCACACAAAAAGGAAAATTATCTCATGATTTACTCACCCTCAAGCCATCCTAGGTGGCTTCTTCTCTCAGAAGAACACAATCTGAGTTATATTAAAAAATACCCTGGCTCTTCCAAGCTTTATAATGGTAGTGAATGGTGCTCACGATTTTGAAGTCCAAAAAAGTGCATCTATCCATCATAAAAATAACCCACACGGCTCCAGGAGGTTAATAAAGGCCTTCTGAAGGGAAGTGATGCATTTTTGTAAGAAAAATATCCATATGTACAACTTCATAAACTATAATAACCAGCTTCTGGCAAACATCCATATGCAAGGCGACTTGTGGCGCAAGTGTAACCTCGTAAACGCGATACATGACATGATACATGTCTGAGAGGAGATATCATATACACCTAGGATGACTTGAGGCTGAGTAAATCATGGGATCATTTTCATTTTTGGGTGAACTAACCCTTTAATTAAATGCTATTTCCATTCAGTCAAGCCACATTGAGAGCAGTGTTGACACTGTTTTTTCTTCAGATTTTTTGTCTTTTGAAAGAATATCCTTTATTTTGTGTTGTCATAGTCATTCATTTTAAGACGGGTGCACACTGTGCGATTAATAATAGTCCTTTACGATGGTTGCTTGTCAGACTGTACGAACATGATCCTCATGTCACACTGTGGGATCTCAGCTGTCATTTATGTCAGACTGTACGACAGTCAAGACGTGTTAAAAATGGACGCGCGCATGAAAACTTGTCCGGAGTTTTACATCATCAACCCATACATGTTCTGTGACTGTAAGCTGCATTTCACGAGGGACTGAAATGGTGGCTAACAAAGACATCTCTCGTTAATTTTGATCACGGCTTGTCTTGAAAAACAAAGACGATTTGACGTCCATTGTAGGAGAAGTCACACTGGAGGATTTCGTCGGAGGTAAAATTTTATCGCAACCGGCTGTCGGTGAACATGTCAAACTAGCTATCAAAGACTACAGATTTTAGGCTAGGATTATAGGAATCTTTTAGGATTTGCAAAATGTCTCAGACGACCAAATCGTGGCCAAAATCGCACAGTGTGAACCAGCCTTTACTCCGTACTTAAATGGCTTTTTTATTTAGATTAACATTATTACTTGATGAAATAGTGCAAAATGAAACCAAAAGTTATTTTATATTAACTTAAAACATCAACAAAAACAACATGTGAAAACTGAAGGTCTTAAATACACAGACAAAGGAACTCAATACAAAACAGGTGTGCTCTAATTAGTAACTATGGCAACTAATGATGGCGGGAACGTGGGAACAAACGCTGCGTCCGAAATGTAATACTTATCTACTATATAGTACGCGAACAGAGTAGTATGTCCAAATTCATATATTCGAAAAACAGTAGGCGAAAAAGTACCCGGATGACTTACTGCTTCCGGTGAGATTCTGAATTGCGCATACGATGGACACTTCACTATCCCATGAGGACACAGGAGAGGATTTGTGAATGGAGTTGAAGGGACGTAACTGAGGCTGGTAGGTCATGTGACAGTAACAACATGGCGGATGTAGTACATCCGAATTAATTCATACTACATGCATTCGTACTATATAGAACGTACTTTTTCAACAATCGTGAAGTACATTTAAATTCAAATGTAGTACTGTCATGTCTAGTTTTGGTTTTGTGTTCATGTTCAAGTTTCATGTTTTATGTTCATGCTACTTGTTTCTTTGCCATGTTTGTTATGTTTGGCCATGTGCTCCCATGTCATGTGATTCCCTTGTCCTCATGTGATCTTGTCATGTGTATCCCTGGGCATGTTCAAGCTCAAACCGGTGCGCAACGTTTTGCTACGGTTTCCGGGTTGAACGACATGTTTCCTGGAAACGGTGTGCAACGGGTTTGAGATACGTTTTCTCTTGTTTGGTGGGCGTGTCAGAGTTGTCAGCCCAATCAGCAGCAACATGTATATAAACCATGCGGTATTAAAGAGACAGCTCGCACAATGGGTATTAATGTAACATAAAAATACTATACATATTTATATATTTTGCTATTGTATTGTGAAGTGACACTTTCATAATACATAATCAGATTTTCTGATTCTTCTTCTTCTGATAAACTTTTCTATACTCCTCTGATTATATAATGGTAAATATTACAATATCATAGCACAACAGAGATCAGCAATAATGATAAGCCTAATACTCACAATAAAAATAATGTCAAATAACGTCATATAGATCATAACACAGTCTCGGAGGTAAGAAGTGGATTATCCTTCATCTGAAATGTTTGTTTTTTTCATGCTGAAATGCAAGGCAAATGTTGTATCACGATAATTAGAAGCTTCCACAAATCCCTTCACTCGATTGGGATGTTCTCTTTTATTCTGGATGGCAAGGGCAGTGACTGTAATATTGAGCGTTTTTTTTTTTTGCAGTATTAAACACGTATGTAACACAGTTCGTATATACGGGAAGAAGGAGGCGGGAACCGGCGAACGTTCAACATAAGTTTTAATTCAAAATAAACAGAACAAAACGAAAGTAATGCCGGCAGACCCTCGCGGACGTCTGCCGGCCACACAAACATAATAAAACATAAAATAAAGTCCAGGCCTGGTCCTCTCTCGTCCGTTCACTGTCGTCGCTCCTCCTTTTATGCCTCCGGAGCTCCTCCGTGAGGGACTCGAGGCCGGTGCGCCTCACAGGTGACGATCATTAACACTTGCGTCACCGGCCTCGCGCCGTTCCCTCACGGCTCTCGCCCGCCCTGCTCGTCACAACGTATTTATACCGATTTCATCAGGCTCCGAAAATTCTTCAAAAAGAACACAAAGAATGGCCTTCTCAGCTGCCATAGTTGCAACGCTTGCGTCATCAGAACAGGGTGTTCAATGCACCACCGTTTCCGTTTAAAAAACGTTTTGCAACGTTTTGTCGGGGCTGAACGCAGCCCCTGTCTCATGTGTCCTATGTTGTCATTGGTTCATTGGGTTGATTTTACACAGGTGTGTCTTTTCTTGTCATTAGTCCTTGTGTATTTAAACCCTCATGTTTGCCTCAGTCTTTGTCATGCATTGTTTCCTGTACCATTGTGGGGAAGATCATGTGAAGCTATGCTAAGCCATGTCAAGTTCACTTGATATTATGTTATTTGAAACAATCATATTATTTCTAGATTTTGTCCTCTTCAAAACATTGTTATTGTTTTGTGTCATGCAAAATATTTTTACAGCAATAATTTGCAGTATCTCATTCAGTCACTTGAATTCTCAGGCCCCAGAATAATTACAGTTATAAGTGTGGACCCCTTATGTAAAAACATGTTTTCTTGACCCCCCTCGAGACAATGTTCCTGATTATCCCCCCATGTTGACAGACACGGATTGATGAGTAAATCAATGAAGGAAAACAGAAAAAGCCAAATGTGCCTGACCTGTTGCTCCCAATTAATAGCTATTTCTCAAAAGCGTGTTTTATGTTAATTTCATTGTGAAAATTTAAAAAGCAGGTTCCTGCTGGTGGTTGACCTTAATGGAACTATTCAAATTTGGTCAAAATGTTTTCCATCAGATGAATCTGTCTGAAATGTTGACAGAGGATCAATAAAACATTCCAAAATCAATCACTCAAACGCCTCTAGCAAACAGCAAATACACCAGTGTAAAAAAGTGCAGTGAACAACATAAATCAATCAAAGCGCAATCTATAGACAGACTGATCTAAAGACAAGTTGAAATGTAGTCAGGAGAAAATGAAGTGACAGAATCGGTTTCTTTAACAGTAAAAGGAAGCAGTCTAGATAGATTAGACGAGCAAATCAGCCACATCTGATAAGCTGAAAAGGCACAGTAGGGTTTAGACATTATTTCATAATGTTGACAGACTTTTTGTGAGGATAAGTGCTGGGACGGCTCTACCAGCCAACAAGGGCATCTACTGCATGCTGTGCCATCAAAAGCAGGCCACGCAAGCCCCAAAAATACACATGAACTGAAACCTTTTTGAGGAATGGACTAAAATAACTTCTAACTGCCCTGCAGGCTTGAGTGATTGCCATTGAAGGAAGTCTAATGTCATAAATTGTAAGAGAGCATCACTTACAAGTCTCTCAGTAGCCTGATTTTATGTCAGCCTTTAATTATCACAATTATGAGATTCATGGCTCCTTCAGAGGTGCTAACGGTTATGTATTGAGATAGTTCTGACAGCTACCGTTCTGTTGAGTGCCAGCTCGGCTTATCTGAAATGTATTTAGTGAATATAAACAGCTTCTTCACAATAAATCTGAGGAGCAGCCAGATGGATATAAAGTTACAGATCATACTCACTACAGCACAAGCCGTAGTCATGATTAATCAAGGGCTCATAAATAATACAAGCATGCTCCCTTGCCACAACCCACACACAATTTAGTCTTTCGACGTGTCTAACCTCCTCTTTGGTGTCATGGTTTGATTGAATGATGTCTTTTTGATCCCAAGCTACTAAAACAAGATGATTCTGGGTTATTTGTCCGCTTTAGGGGATTCGGATGCTTTGGGAAACGTTTAAGGGCCCTGAATAGACAGCAAAACTATACTGACTTTTCATGATTTTGTGATTTAAAAGGCCATTTGAAAACCTAATAACACAAGGAAACCACATTCAGGCGAGATTTTGAAATCGTCAAGCTTTTCTCTGGTTCTGATGTCAAAATCGTGCACAGATTGAATATGTTTGTGCATGTACGTTTATATATTGGCAGTCAGAATGAACGTGAGAAAAAATTTGAAATATTATCAGAAGAAAATGGTAAAAATGACAAAGGTTTAGACCAAACATTAATGACCGAGAGGGTGAATGTGAGTGTAGGGGGCAGTGTTGGGGAAAGTTACTTTTAAAAGTAATGCATTACAATTTTGCGTTACTCCCTAAAAAAGTAACTAATTGCATTACTTAGTTACTTTTTATGGAAAGTAATGCGTTACATTAATTTTGCATTACTTTTTATCATTTGGGCTGTGCTGTTTGTTTGTTTGTTGGTTTTTATAACAACAAAAAAGATCTATTTTTGGTCAATTTCAAGGCTCTTTCAAACCAAAAGTGAAATGAATAAGCCTCAAGAAGACCTGTACAGTAGAGGGTGAAGCTCAAACAAACCTTTCAGCTGTGCTGCCATTCTGGAATACAGAAGAATAGGACACAGCAGTAGTAAATGAGTAAATGCATGCTCACATTTAGTTTAAAACAACAATAACCATCATGTTCACACAGCGCACACAATGCTTCTGCACATACTCATGATTTCTCTCAACATGGGGTCAGGAGAGCTGTCAGTCAATAAATGGGAAAACAAAAGTAACTTGCATTACTTAATTGAAAAAGTAACAGATGTTTTGTTGTAAATTTAAAAGTAATGCATTACTTTACTACACTCTAAAAAATGCTGGGTTAAAAACAACCCAAGTTGGGTTGAAAATGGACAAACCCAGCGATTGGGTTGTTTTGACCCAGTGGTTGGGTTAAATGTTTGCCCAACCTGCTGGGTAGTTTTATTTAACCCAAATATTGTTTAAAAATTACTGTACGGCTGGCTTAAAATGAACCCAAAATAGGTTGGAAATTAAAAATCAGACACATAATTACTAGAGGCAACAATAATAATCAAAAGATGAGCATTTATTAATAAGCAATTTAATAAATGTTTATTGTTTAAGTATTATTCAAATGTTTGTTTATTAAACATATTAATAAATATTTCCAACATATTATGGGTTCATTTTAAGCAAGAAATACAGTAATTTTTAAACAATATTTGGGTTAAATAAAACTACCCAGCAGGTTGGGCAAACATTTAACCCAACCGCTGGGTCAAAACAACCCAATCGCTGGGTTTGTCCATTTTCAACCCAACTTGGGTTGTTTTTAACCCAGCATTTTTTAGAGTGTAGTTACTTGAAAAAGTAATATGATTACGTAATGCGTTACCCCCAACATTGTGTAGGGACGATGGAAAATTTGTTGTGCAAGTTGAGAAAACACAAAGTGTTTCTTTGACATATGGAGAATAAATATTCAAAAATGAAAAAAATTCTAATCTTACATTGAATTTTAATTAAAATTAAAAAACATTAATTTCATAATGAGATTTCCCCCCCACTTTCCATTGTTTTACTTCAGTGATAGGTTAGAATTTTGTAATTTTTTTTTAAATTAAAGATCAAAAGGATAAACAATGTAGATTTATTTTCAAAGCTCCCTTCGGTCATATTTAACTAGGGTGCCAATAATTCTGGAGTTGACTGTATAATAACCATAATGATAACTATTAGCGTCCGGGTCATTGACGAATAAGGTTTTTAAAAGTGTAAAAATAAAAACAATGGAGATATAATTAATTTTGATGCTTTATTAAGTGTTAACAATGTGATTATGTGGTTTTTATAATCAATTAACACTGCTTTTGTCATTTTTTTACAAGATGGACAAAATATGTCACCAAACAAATCATTCGGTTTAACCAAAATTTCGGTTTTACCGAATGACACATTTGGTTAGACCGAATTACGATATTTTCAAACTATGCTAACAGGCTGAAATCTAGCTAGCTAACAAAAGGACAATCAAACATTTTATATTTAGTACAAGTTTTTAAAATATCACAACTTTAAATTTGTCCATGGTGAATTGATTGGATGGTTGCTGATGTCATGGGAATGACTGGTTGTCCTGACCTCATGACAGTAAAAATGTCATCAGAGAAGAAGAGGGAGGGGAAGTTATTTTGATTAAAGTTTGAGGAAACGTGAGTTAAAAAAAAAGAGGTGCACAGATGAATCATAATAATAATAAATAGCCTGTATTTCACAAAAATAAGAATATCAGTTTTGATGTCATGGTAACTAAATAGCAATAACGCTTATGCTTATTAATAATAAAATGATTATTTATGACCGAATTATTTGTTGTCAGAGTTCGCCCCGCGGGGGCCGCGTGTAGAAAGTTGTCAGGGGCCCTAACGGCGCCAGTAGTCTATTTATATTCTGGGTTTAAGGTCCGAGTGGGACTCGAGCGCTCTCTTGACGGGCCATTTAACAGCAGCCAAATGAGCGCAAGAGTCTCGTCATGAATGGAGGAGCGAGCACACCTCCTCAACCCCTTTGTCCCAACGTAAAAATCCACTTAGGCACCCGGTGGTAATCAATTTAGACGCAGATGCGCGAGAATAAAAGATGAATGCGATCTGTAATCCGCAACACCTGCTCCGCTGCCGGATCGGTAACGGCACTCCAAACAAAGGCTCGAGCTGGAATTAAAGTGCTTAATTAAAAGGCCACTGATCAGCGTGCTATTTATAGGCGCACGGCGGGGAGACTCTCCTGGGTTATTTCTGTTTTGGTGAGTCGAAAGGAAAACATCACTCGCTCGTTTCATACACACCATCGAGCGTCATACATGAAGCCTGCCCTACTGCTCGCCGTTTTTCCATTTAAGACGAGCCCTGTCAGAGCTGCGCTGCTGTCTTGTCTTATCTTTTTTGAGGACTGGGAGACGTGCTTGGTTTCTCAATCTCGGGCTGACATTGCGCATGCGTGATCCGGCCGCGGCGCTGAGATGCAGTTGTGGGATGCGGAGAGGGGAGTCCCGGCTCTGCGTGGTCGATGTTAACCTCTTTCTGGGGCCGAACAAACGCTACGGGTGGTCTGTTCCCTGGAGACCGCCTTGAGGAGGGAGGAGAGAGAGAGCGAGGGAGAGAGAGAAAAGAGGAGGCGGGTGCTGTCTGCGCTCGTTACAACAGTCACCAACCTGTGGATGGTGGCGGCGCGTGCTGCGGATTAGATACAGTCTCGCGCTGGGGTCAGTGTGCGCGAGCCCGTCTCGAGGCGCGACAGTTGCCGCCAGGACCGCGACAACAAGTGCTGGACATGCGGTGCTTGTGAAGGAGAGCTCTGGCTGTATGAATGGCCCCGCTATGGACGAAGTTCCGTTTCCCAGAGTCCGCACGCGGCGGAGGAAAAGTCGCTGCTTGGCCGGTGCGTGCGAGCGCGAGTTTGACTGCAAGGAGCTCGAGACTCTCTTCCAGAAGTACAACCTGAAGCTCGAGCAGAACGCCACGCTCAAAGCGCTGGCCATCCTCATCCTCGCCGCGTCCGCGCTGGCGCTCGTGGAGCTGCTGTCCGCCGGCTCGCGCTTCACCGTGTCCAAGGGCTCGCACCCGGTCCACTGCGTCATCTTCACCTCACTCTTCATCGTTACCAACGTCAAATATCTGCAGGTCACGCAGCTGCAGCAGATCGCGCGACTTGCGCTGCTCTTCAGCTTCACGTTCGCGCTGCTCTGTTGCCCGTTTCCTCTCGCGCTGGGTCACGGGACGCAGGGCGCGCAGGGGCCTGACGCACCGAGCACAACACCTGAGCAAGGTGTCTGGCAGCTGATGCTCGTTACTTTCGTTGCCTACTCTCTGCTACCGGTAAGGACGCTCTTGGCGGTTTTGTTCGGCATCCTGGTGGCTGCGTCGCATTTCATCGTGACGGCGACATCGTTAACGGCGCGTAGACCTCGAGTGTGGACACCGGTAAGTTGTGTCATTGAACATCCCGTCCATAACTTTTTCGTATTTCTTTTTTTATTTGGCGTGTCATATGGAGCATGGGGGGCGGTGGGCGCACGCACTGCACGTGCACACAGGTGGCGTGAAGAGCGCGCGAGGGCCTGTTTGACTTCAGCACCAGTGAGGATGGACAGCGAATGGAGTCAGTCAGAATGAACTTCTTTTGTGGAAAAATAAACCACAATATCATTCAGAAATCATCAGAATCATTCAGGAATAATCTGGTAACTTTAATTTAAAAATGTAAGATGTGTAAGTTTACAACTTAATCATTTGTAGCTTAGGAAACTGAAGGAACTATCTGAATAAACCATTGTGTGCATTTTAAATGCACATTTTAAATCACTTCCACCACTGAATTAATTTGAGTTGCATTTAATTTAATTTAATTAAGAATATCAGAACTGAGGTTATTTGGATGTTTCTGCAGCTTGCAGGATCTTGTGCCAAACATAGTATAAAAATACTATGAAACTGTTTAAAAATTGATTTGATCAGATTTAGCAGTTAGAGTTTTACTGTGAAACCACTGCAGGCTGTCATTTTCTGACAGCACAACAAATGACTGGAATACCCAATAGTAGAATACCCTTGAGTTTGAATAATATAATTATACGTGCTTGGAGATTCATGAAGACATGAACAAAAATGTAGAATTAATAGACTTTTTAGTGCTGTTTAATTTTGTTGAAGTTGGAAATTGTTTTCATTTGAAGTTTCTCTTTGACTGGGACTGTAGTCCTTCCCTTCTTCAAATGACTTTTCCTCCAGCCAGCGTAATAGTGATACAATTAAGCAATATCACATGCGTAAGAGTGCTGTTGTGCGGAATATCAGCACAGCTTTAACACTGATTTTCAGTATTACAACACAATTGTGAGTCTAATATTACAATGTTTTAAACAGTTGCTATAGAGATGTACTTTTACCACAAAAGTAAAAAAATGCCATTGTACATTTTAAATATCGTTTTACATTTAACACGGTAAACCTAATGTTGTTTGGGGTTGGAACTTTTCACACAGACCTTTCATACAGACCTGCCAAACCTTTTCTTTTTAGTTCTCATCTAGGTTATTTTCATAGCTCGAAAAATATGCTTCACGTTTAAGCATCAGACTGAAACATAAAGAGATGAAACTTCTGTCATCATTTACCCTCATTCCAAAACTATATGACTTTCTGTGGAACATTAAATGATTAGTTCACTTCAGAATTAAAATTTCCTGATAATTTACTCACCTCCATGTCATCCAAGATATTTATGTCTTTCTTTCTTCAGTCGAAAAGAAATTAAGATTTTTGAGGAAAACATTCCAGGATTTTTCTCCATAGAGTGGACTTCACTGGGGTTCAATGGGTTGAAGGTCCAAATGTCAGTTTCAGTGCAGTTTCAAAGAGCTCTACATGATCCCAGACGAGGAATAAGAGTCTTATCTAGCGAAACGATTGGCCATTTTCAAAAAAAAAAAAATTATATACTTTTTAACCACAAATGCTGATCTTGCACTGCTCTGCGATCTGCCACGCATTACGTAATCATGTTAGAAAGACTAAGTCAAACGCCCTTTACTAAAAAGGTAAAACAACAATGTTGTACAATTTTGAACTTCAAGGAGAAAATTAGATGGAGTTTTTCGCCCTTCCACAGTACGTCTGCCTACGTCACGTGTGACCTTTCCAATGTGATTACGTAATGCGTGGCGCATCGCAGAGCAGTGCAAGATGAACAGTTGTGGTTAAAAAGTATATAATTTTTTTTTTTTTTTTTTAGAAAATGACCGATTGTTTCACTAGATAAAACTCTTATTCCTCATCTGGGATCATGTAGAGCTCTTTTAAGCTGCACTGAAACTGACATTTGGACCTTCAACCGGTTGAACCCCAGTGAAGTCCTCTATATGGAGAAAAATCCTGGAATGTTTTCCTCAAAAACCTTCATTTCTTTTCGACTGAAAAAATAAAGACATAAACATCTTGGGTGACATGAGGGTGAGTAAATTATCAGGAAATTTTAATTCTGAAGTGAACGAATCCTTTAATTAAGACATTTTGAAAAATGTGTTTTTATATTCGTACAGTGGAATTCAATGGTAACCAAAACTGTTACCAACATTCTTCATTATATCTTCCTTTGTGTTCTGCAGAAGAATGAAAGTGATACAGGTATGAGGGTGAATAAATGATGACAGAATTTGTGATCGAACTATATTATGTGTTTTTGCTGTGGTCAGATTCATTCAAAACAGAAACAGCACTACTGAAATAGATAGTCACATTTCTGGAAAAAACAGAGGGATACAGATTGAAATGACAGCAGTAGGTTTTGAATTAGGTCAGAGGAACACACACTCTAAAAAAAGGTGGGTTAAAAACAACCCAAATTGGATTGAAAAAGGACAAATCCAGTGATTGGGTCATTTTAACCCAGCAGTTGGGTTAAATGTAAGTTTTATTTAACTCAACTATTGTTTAAAAATGACTGTATTGCTCGCTTAAAATGAATCCAAACTATGTTGGAAATGAACATTTATGAATAAGTTTAATGATTAATAATTAAATAATAAACATTTATTAAATTATTATAAATGTTTACCTTTTGATTATTATTGCTGATTGATTATGTGTCTGATTTTTAATTTCAAACCTATTTTGGGTTCATTTTAAGCCAGCCATATAGTAATTTTTAATCAATAGTTGGATTAAATAAAACTATACCCAGCAGATTGGACAAACATTTAACCCAACCACTGTTTGTCCATTTTCAACCCAACTTGGGTTGTTTTTAACCCAGCATTTTTTAGAGTGCACAGTAATTAAAGAATTTGAAATGAGAATAAGGTGCTAATTTCAAAATTACTATTATTATTTTTATACGTACATCAGTGAGGCCATTAAACGCATTAAATCTCAACAGAACATGAAAGTTAAAATGAAACCCAAACCTGTGAGGCTGTAAACAGAGAAAGTCTCATGATATTAATATGTATTTGTATGCATTAACCTTTCGTTTAATCTGGCAGACGGACACATTGACACGCATGTCAGTTCAGCTCGTAACCTCTGCGCCACTGATTTACCGAACGCCGTGATAGTTTCACATGTCTCACTACATCCTCGCTGGATGCTAAGTGATGTTTGTGACAAACACTCACACAGGCATTGCAGCTTCCGTCATCAAAAACCAAACCTGTGAGAACAGGGACTGGATTTGTTGACCTCTTAAGCCTGGATTTGTGTGAAAAGACCGACAGAGTGCCTAAAATCCAATCAAAATGCTCCTAAAAAAAGCCCTTAAGCAAAGAGGATCGACATAAACTCATTAAAATCACCTGATCTAAAAATATCAGTGTGCCACTTCACATTAAAACAGCAGCATCTCACAGAACACAGCATATACAGTATTTCATTATTGCACTCCAAACTTCAAGAACACTTCACATCTAGACACAAGTGTCACCGTTCACATGCTGAGTTAATGAGGTTTTTTTTCACAACCTCTCACTCAGACTGTCACAGCGTAACCTTGATGCACATCATACATTATAATACAGGACGGTCAGCCGTCTATAAGCCGCTCGCAATGGCTCTGATTGTGCAAAGCCTTTCAGTGATTACCAATCAATAGCCAACACCCTTTAACCAAGCTGGCCACTTTGTTTATTAGCCTTGTTACCTAATTTATAAGCCTCGTAACCTTGCTAAGGATTTGTAATAATGCCACGGCTTTGTGCTTTTCAGCAAATGGCCTTCACTTTCAATTACAAAGGCCTGTTAAAAGAATGCATAGACCAGTTGAAGATTTTCTGGGTAATCTAATTTTCTGTCGCTCTGTGAATGAACAATACAAAGCCCTTAATGGGCGCCTCTTTGAAGTGACATGTCTCAAAAGCCAGGCAATTGCTGATTCTTTCGAGTCACAGGAGCAAATCTGTTGAGATTCTCAGGCTATCTAGCGTGGGGGGTTTGCATCCGTCTCCGCACTCGAGTTTATCATCATCTCAGGATGGATTGAAAAAAATTAACTCCCTGCCTCCTCTCTTGGCATCTGTGTCCGTCTCTTCTTCAAGCTACTTTCGCTCTGTGCCCCCGTTTTTCTCTCTCGTTAACACACACACACACACACACACACAGTATGCCACTCCTAATCACTGAAAGTTCGTATTCAGTCTCTGAATGTTGCATAATTGTCATAATCTTTCTCCATGGTCCGATAAACAGCGATGGTCACACAAACCCTGTTATTTTTCTCTCTCTGTGTGTTTGCAGCTGGTAGCGAACACAGTGTTGCTGGTCGGCGTGAATCTGTCGGGTGTGTTTGTGCGAGTCCTTACTGAGCGCGCCCAGAGGAAGGCCTTCCTACAGGCCAGAAACTGCATCCAACAGCGCCTGCAACTAGAGGACGAGAACGAGAAACAGGTCAGACTCGCACGACACGTGCTTTGGCATACACGCAAACAAGCAGCTGAATGTTTTAGATGAAAACATCAACTGTTTCATTTTCTCCCTCAAGTTAAAGTTGCAGTTTTGACAGGTAATTACCTTGCTAGATTGCTTTCATTCCCCCCCGACTAGCTTAAAGGTCAAGCTTTCTTAGCAAACACATACGGTTACACGCACACACAGATGCATGTACTCTAAGACACACAAAACAGTTGTGAGATCGGGTCTAAGGTCAGGTGGTTGACTTAGTTGGTATTCAGGCTGTATACCACTATAAGCCTACCAAAAGCACCTCAGAGCAGTAGCATTTCATTTGGCTTACTAGCTTCAAATGTAAACATCTATGCCAACATGACACCAAATTGGACCCTGATTATATTCTTTATTGTGTTATCAGTGTATGTTTTTGAAAAGAAAAAACAGCCTCACAGAAAGTTAAACTGGAATTTGAAAGGGAATTTGGGGGGGTGACAATGACAATAAAACAGAACATGCACGTTACATAACATCCTCGTGCCTTAAAGGAAGTCCAACAGTGGGGGGAGGGTGGGGCTTTTGGAGGATGACAAAGGGCTGGTGAAGGACAGGAAATCTGAGGAGTTGGTAGCAGTTAAGACCAGAGTGGCGATGATGGTGAAAGGAGCCAGAGAAGAGCCTGGAGCAGGAGGAGCCAGGCAGGACCGAGCCCACAGTGGGGACCCAGACCACAGCCAGGATGATGGCCCATGGTGGAGTCAAGGGAGGGAGGAGCCATGGTGGACACTTGGCTGTCAGACTTGGGTGCTAGAGCACTGAGGTGGAGCCGGAGTGAAGGCCGAGCACAACGGAGCCAAAAGGGGTGGAGGGATGCAATGTAGCTAAAGGCCTGTAAGAGTGACATCTGACCAAGTCGGAGGGACGAGGGAGCGCTGTGTAGCTATAAGGATGATGCTTCCAGGTGGAGCTGATGGAGGGTGGGGCCGACATGTCGACCAGCCAAGGTGGAGTGACGGGATCGATGACTGGAGGCAGAGCCAGGGCATTCCTCTTTACTGGGCAGAGATGGAGACCTGAAGACCTGAGGCAAATCCACACAATAGAGTGGTGTCAGAGGAGGAGCCGAGAGGCTGAAGGGAATCAGCAGAGGTGGGCAGAGGAACTGGCTGATTCTGGAAGAGAAGGCAGAAGAGGGAGGCTGTGTGGAAACTCTGGAGACACAGGAGACTGAGCTGAACCAGCGGGGGCATGGGAGACCTTGAGCTGGGCGGAACCTGCAGGGCATAGGAGACCGTGAGCTGGGAGGAACCTGCTGGAACACAGGGGCCTTAGAGCTGGGTGGAACCAGTGGGGCCACGGCAGACTTTGAGCTGGGCAGAACCTGCGGGGGCATAGGAGACCTTGAGCTGGGCAGAACCTGCGGGGGCATAGGAGACCTTGAGCTTCGAGGACCTGCGGGGGCATAGGAGACCTTGAGCTTCGAGGACCTGCGGGTGCATAGGAGACCTTGAGCTTCGAGGAACCTGCGGGGGCATAGGAGACCTTTAGCAGGGCGGAACCTGCGGGAACACAGGAGCCTTGGAGCTGGGCGGAACCAGTGGGGGCACGGCAGACTTTGAGCTGGGCGGAACCAGCGGGGGCATAGGAGATCTTGAGCTGGGAGGAACCTGCGGGGATGGGAGAATCGTTAATATATCAAAATAACTATTTGTAGAGGCCAGCTGCAGCTCACCCTCAATGACGGGAGTGTGGGCAGGGCTTTCCTTCATGCCCATGATGAACTCCACAAGCACGCCCACTGGGACGCATGTTGTCGCTGGCTTACGCACCTGGACAAAGTGTGGTCCTCCAGTAAGCAGTCCTTCTGCTCAAAGCGGGGTTAGGTTTGGACTGCCAGCAGGACCATGGATGACAGGGAGAAAGAGAAAAAAGAAAAACGCGGCAAAAATCTGTTATGTTCTGTTACGTGTTGCTGCAATGAAGCGCACGATCATGAGGAATAGAACAAAAACAGTCTTTAATCTTAATCCAAAAATGGAACATGCTGGAGATAACCAGGGTATAACTCGGGGTATTAACAACGTTAATGACGCGGAACACCGAAATGAGTAAACTAAGGACTTAAATAGCCTACTCAGACAGAGAAATCAAGCTAAAACAGCACAGGTGTAGAGCTAATTAACAACCAAGGAGACTAACTAAGCACACAGATGGCCAGTCACAGAGGAAAAACCAAAACTCAATGACAGTAAAACAGAACATACACGTTAGAGAATCATGTTACAATATCACATTTTTTTATTACAGTAAAATGGGTTGCAAATGAAATTCATGTTGTTTTTAAAGTTACAAATGTAAAAGTTGTAAACAAAATTTGAAGTTACCTGTAAATAAATGATTTTTATTTTTATTAAAGTAATTAAAATATTTAATATATATTAATAATATTAATATATTTAAAAAAAAATCTACCATGTATCTGACTAGAAACAAAGCACCTCTATAAACCCAATCCTGAAAGAAACAGGGGACTTTTCTATACTTAGATTAAATTCTTCGCTATATCTGTTAGCATATTTGTGGGATGGACATTTTTGGACAAAACCGCACACACAGCAGATTGTGATGCACTTGTTTAAGCACTTTCTTGCAGCAGCAACCTACCGGAACAAGCAGATCCACCATCCCACTTTATTTCTTAGTGAGACTGCTTCCTTTAGCTGTCATTGTTGATTATATCAATGATAAAGAATGTGAATCAAATAGCAACATTAGCATAACTTATCTCCCTTGCTGAGCTCTGGTTAGATTGCAGTTGATAATTACTGAATGATTTATAAATGAAGTGGAGAGGGGCATAAGATGGAAAGATGCAAAACACACTCATACAAACTAAAGCAGAGAGGACACTTTCCCCTTGTTCCTTAGCGACTGAAATTGGTTATAATTGTTTGCACATGACTCATCCACCTCCTACCCAACAAACTCCCTGAATAGAAGGTAACACCACCCACTCTATACATCACACCAGGCTGTACCACACAACTCTCTATCTGATACACAAACTCTCACACTCGCTGCAGAGATATGGACCAGTCTATGATCTTTCCATTCGCACATTCAGATGATCTATCATTCACATTCAGCAAGAGTGGCTGATGTATTGATTTCAAAAGTTTGAGAGTTTCCGGGGCAGATTAAATAAATCACGAGGGGGAGAGTATTTGAGATGTATGTTTTGGATCAAATGGAAAAAAACTAAGTGGGATAGTGGTGACCAGAGAGACTTTATTGTCATTGTACAAACATACGACGAAATTATGGATACACTACTTGCCAACGTATACAGTAAAGAATAGTTAAAAGTGGCTATTACAAACGAATGTCATATTGTATATAACCAAAATAAAGTGCTCATGTTATTGCACATAAATTCTTGCATGTCAAGGATTTATTCAAGAGCCATTTATGTGCAATA
This sequence comes from Anabarilius grahami, assembly GCA_003731715.1. Taxonomy (NCBI): domain Eukaryota; kingdom Metazoa; phylum Chordata; class Actinopteri; order Cypriniformes; family Xenocyprididae; genus Anabarilius; species Anabarilius grahami. Next base: position 521,832 of record RJVU01049825.1, read on the forward strand.
ACATTATAAGCACTTTATTTCATTTACGTGCAATATGGCCTTCGTTTATAATTGTGCACTTTTAACTATTCTTTAATCAGCATATTAGAATGATTTCTGAAGGATCATGTGACACTGAAGACTGGAGTAATGATGCTGAAAATTCACCTTTACCATCACAGGAATAAAACATTTTTAAAAAGTTATTTTAACAGTTATTTTACTTTATTTTTGACCAAATAAGTATATACAGTAGTATAGATATTAAAGCACATAGGTATTCAGGAACAGCTAACTTTATATTTTGTCAACAAGGAAAAACATGTTATCTATGTGTTACAGATGCTAATGTTCAATGGTTTTAAATTCCACAGTCAATGAAAGAGGCTTAGACATTTACAGTCATACTGCTAATTATACAAAACTCTCAACCCAACTCTCAGCTCAAACTTTTGACCGGCCAATTGGGCTTTAACACAGGTGGCATGTCTCGCTGGGGTTTGCTCATCGAGAAGGCATGTATCACCTGCTTTTAGTAACGCATGGCTTGGCAATGAACTGTATGCGTTTCCACGGAAACTTACCTTTGCCATGCCAACCAACTCCAATGCTCAAAACTGTGATCTCTCACAGAGATTGGCTATCAGTGAGTTCATTAGATAAAACACATAGAGATAACAGAAGTGGACAGTTTTAAACTATACAGTACCCATCACACAATGGCCAGCACAAACATTTGAATGTTTTTTCTTTTATAGAGATGTTCAATCATGACGTCAATTTAAAGGCCACCCTCAAGGCCATGGCTTCCCTTGGAAATTTCCATGTCTGTGGTGAACATTACTTGAAGAGACTTTCACATTTGTTCTATAACACTAATTACATATTGTTGCATGTCCAATTTGTTATTTATTGGATAAAAAATTCTCATTGGAGCTATGTTGGAAAAGCATCCCTAATAAAGTTGGTTGAATGAATGTCAAAAATCCATGGAAGCTTGTTTCTGTCATTGAAAAAAAAAGAAAAAGGTAATTGTGACTTTTTTCTCACTGTTCTTTTTTTTTCTTCTTGCAAATGTGAGTTTAGATCTTGCAATTCTGACTCTTAGAATTTGCAACTGCGAGTTATAAAGTCAGAATTGTGAGATATAAAGTTGCAATTTTGAGAAAAAAGTCAGGGTTTTTTTCCAGTTGGACTTTATAACTCGCTATTGCGACTTTATATCTCACAATTCTGAGAAAAGTCAGAACTCTGAGATATAAACTTGCAATTGCGAGATATAAAGTCAGAATTGTGGGATATGAAGTCAGAATAGCAGGATATGAAGTCAGAATTGTGGGATATGAAGTCAGGATTGCGAGTTATAAAGTCAGGATTTTGGGATATGAAGTCAGGATTGCGACTTATAAAGTCAGGATTGTGGGATATGAAGTCAGAATTGTGAGTTATAAAGTCAAAAATATGTGATATAATGTCAGAATTGCAAGTTATAGAGTCAGAAGACTTTATAACTCGCAATTGCGAATTCTGAGAAAAAAAGTCAGAATTGTGAGAGAAAAATTCACAATTACCTTTTAAAATGTTTGATTCTGTGGTGGAAACGAGCTTACATAAAAATCAAATAAAGGGCAGCAGTTGTGAATAATTTATAGAGTTTTGAATGGCTGGTCATGTTTGGTCACTCCAAAATTTCCACAATTCCATTTGTTATTTCGTAGTTTTAATGCTTTATATTATTTAAAAATGTTTTGATGATAGTGATACAAAAATGAGTACATGAAGTCTGAGTACATTTTATTCTTTAATTCATATTAAACTTGACTTATGACACACACAAAAAAAAAAAAACTTGCTATTTATCCCAAAATGTAATGGACATTTTCAACAGGAACGCCTCCTAATGAGCCTGCTGCCCAGGAATGTTGCCATGGAGATGAAGGAGGACTTCCTGAAGCCACCAGAAAGAATCTTCCACAAGATATACATCCAACGGCATGACAACGTCAGGTACAGTAAGAACAAGAGAGAGGGTGTGTTTCAATAATCAAGCCATTCATGTTGAAAACCCATTCCATGAATGAGAGAGAAGAGCACTACATTTATAGGGTTTTTTTTCCCAGACAGTGTCAATTCAATTGTACTTAAATTGTGATTGCGAATACTGAATCAGTGAGTCAATAAGAGTCAACAACTCTCCACTCACGCACAGTCGTCTAAGTTCCTGAGTCTGGCTCCCAACCAAAGCTCGCACAGCGTGCACGGCGCCCACAGCGCTAGCGCTATCAACTCAAGAGCTGCTCAATTAACCCACGCTGCCCACACATGCGGAGAGACGGAGAGTGAGAGATGGAACAAGTGCTGGGGGGCAAATTCACACAATAGCACATACACACATATGCCATCCCTAAAGACCTGTTCCAGCCAAGCGATTTGTGAGTGAAAGATGATGCATACAAGTAACTTTTCCATGACCAACTAACTGACTAAAAGATGAGGTTAATCCAGGCCCAGTTCCAGATCAAGGATGAAAGGTGGGCTGTAGCTATGAGCTCTATAAAAGCTATATGTTAGTACATTGTGGCATTAAGATCCATTTTTGTTGATCAGATCACAAGTAGATGACGCTAAATGCAGGTGTAAACAGGGTCTAAATCATTTTGAGCTTGTCCACTTTTGACCACTTCCAGAGGTAGTTGAAAACTTATTCGACCGGATTGCTTTCATAGTGTAAAGACTCATGTGGTCAAATGCATTTGAACAGCCACAGAAGACCACCTACTCTCTGAGTGTGTTGAAAATGATGTTATAACATTACTCTGAGCGTTTGCTTGGCAGCTGCTGTGAGACACTGCAGTAAGATAGATCGATATTAGAATATCATATTAATAAATTCTGGATGGCTTGTGATGATAAATGGCATGCAATTACAAACCCGATTCCCAAAAAGTTGGGACACTGTACAAATTGTGAATAAAAAAGGAATGCAATAATTTACAAATCTCATAAACTTATATTTTATTCACAATAGAATATAGATAACATATCAAATGTTGAAAGTGAGACATTTTGAAATGTCATGCCAAATATTGGCTCATTTTGGATTTCATGAGAGCTACACATTCCAAAAAAGTTGGGACAGGTAGCAATAAGAGGACGGAAAAGTTAAATGTACATATAAGGAACAGCTGGAGGACCAATTTGCAACTTATTAGGTCAATTGGCAACATGATTGGGTTTAATAAGAGCTTCTCAGAGTGGCAGTGTCTCTCAAAACTCAAGATGGGCAGAGGATCACCAATTCCCCCAATGCTGCGGCGAAAAATAGTGGAGCAATATCAGAAAGGAGTTTCTCAGAGAAAAATTGCAAAGAGTTTGAAGTTATCATCATCTACATTGCATATCATCCAAAGATTCAGAGAATCTGGAACAATCTCTGTGCGTGAGGGTCAAGTCTGGAAAACCATACTGGATGCCCGTGATCTTCGGGCCCTTAGACGGCACTGCATCACATACAGGAATGCTACTGTAATGGAAATCACAACATGGGCTCAG
>RJVU01049825.1:525681-541781 GCA_003731715.1 Anabarilius grahami
AGGCCGGAAAACCATACTGGATGCCCGTGATCTTCGGGCCCTTAGACGGCACTGCATCACAGACAGGAATGCTACTGTAATGGAAATCACAACATGGGCTCAGGAATACTTCCAGAAAACATTGTCGGTGAACACAATCCACCGTGCCATTCGCCGTTGCCGGCTAAAACTCTATAGGTCAAAAAAGAAGCCATATCTAAACATGATCCAGAAGCGCAGGCGTTTTCTCTGGGCCAAGGCTCATTTAAAATGGACTGTGGCAAAGTGGAAAACTGTTCTGTGGTCAAACTAATCAAAATTAAGTTCTTTTTGGAAAACTGGGACGCCATGTCATCTGGACTAAAGAGGACAAGGACAACCCAAGTTGTTATCAGCGCTCAGTCCAGAAGCCTGCATCTCTGATGGTATGGGGTTGGTACATCTGGAAAGGCACCATCAATGCTGAAAGGTATTTCCAATTTCTAGAACAATATATGCTCCCATCCAGACGTCGTCTCTTTCAGGGAAGACCTTACATTTTCCAACATGACAATGCCAGACCACATACTGCATCAATTACAACATCATGGCTGCGTAGAAGAAGGATCCGGGTACTGAAATGGCCAGCCTGCAGTCCAGATCTTTCACCCATAGAAAACATTTGGTGCATCATAAAGAGGAAGATGCGACAAAGAAGACCTAAGACAGTTGAGCAAATAGAAGCCTGTATTAGACAAAAATGGGACAACATTCCTATTCCTAAACTTGAGCAATTTGTCTCCTCAGTCCCCAGACGTTTGCAGACTGTTATAAAAAGAAGACGGGATGCCCCACAGTGGTAAACATGGCCTTGTCCCAACTTTTTTGAGATGTATTGATGCCATGAAATTTAAAATCAACTTATTTTTCCCTTAAAATGATACATTTTCTCAGTTTAAACATTTGATATGTCATCTATGTTGTATTCTGAATAAAATATTGAAATTTGAAACTTCCACATCATTGCATTCTGTTTTTATTCACAATTTGTACAGTGTCCCAACTTTTTTGGAATCGGGTTTGTATTTTTAAAACGTATTGTATGATGGAGAAAATGCTGTATTACTGCTACTAAAAACAAAACTGCATCTGATTATGCTATGTTAGCTACTTGACAAAGTAGTGTTTTTCTCTGAGGCATAAAAACATGGTATTTGTGGAAAATCAAGAAAATGAGATTCAAACAATAAGACTAAATGTGTTGAGATATATAACTATGATTAATTTTCTGTACATAAATGTATTCAAACAGTAGTTCACCTGTCTAATAAAACCCCTAATATATTAAAGCGTCTTTGTTTCCATGGTTTCTACAAAATAAAACAGGAAATCGAGGATAATGCAGATATGACGTCATTGATAGGCTAAAATTGCTTATTTCTCTGGATCTTAACATTCTTGGAAACATCTGGGATAATGTAAGCACACAGGTCAACAAAATATATAACACTGTTCTAGTGGTTTTTGGAAATTTCATCCAAAAATCTTACATATTGTGCCTTTAATGCGTAAACATTATGGGAAGTGCCCTAGCCAGATGGGATTTAATCTTTGTCGGCTGGAAACACAAGTTTGGTTTGAAGATGAAAAATGCACCAAGTTCACAATGTTCTCTCACCATTCCTAATTTCTAACACACACTCACAGTGTTCGGCTGGTCTTGCGGCTGTCAGAGCAGAAACGAAAGCTGATGCTCTCTGTGTGTTTTTCCGTCATCTCCTTCACGTTCATATGTAAATTGCGTGAGATTATTTCATCCATTAGATCGAAAGATCTGAAAAAACCCATACATTTATCCACCCATTAACCCTCCCCTCAAAGAAATCAGGACAGAAGTGGTTGAAAGTGGACAAAAGAGATTAAAATACCAGGTGTAAATGGTATGTTTCTTCCTCGTTTACTTGTGATCCAATCGACCAAAATGTATCTTAATACCAGGTTGAAACAGGTGCTTTAGGTGCGTCAAACTCATGATTGGGTGAGCCATGTACACCCTGGACCCCTGGCCTGGGTTAATCTACCGACTCTAATGTTTTAATGGAAAAAGGCCAACAGACACTGGTTGATTCAGATTGCTTTTATAGTCCTCCTATGCATGTTTCCGATAAAACAGTTTTTGGCTTGTTCCCAAGCCATTACAAAGGACAGTGTAAGGTCTGTTGTGAATCACCGTAACCTGTTGTCCTCTCATTCTCTGCAGCATCCTGTTTGCAGACATTGTCGGGTTTACCAGTCTAGCTTCCCAGTGCACGGCCCAAGAGCTGGTCAAACTACTGAACGAGCTCTTTGGGAAATTTGATGAGCTCGCTACAGTAAGTAATACTATTGGCATGTATGTGTTGAGAGGAAGGAATGGGGGAGCAAATCACATCAGAAAGCTTGAGTCAATGGACATATGCTCACAGTCTGACGGCAATATGCTAATCAGCATTATAATCATAATCCCCATTAGTGGCCACAGCTTCTCATAGAGTCCTTTTGTGCACTGCGGAAGAGAGGAAGCATTTGAGTTAGAAACGCTATTATCCTATAGTATCCTACAGCGGACAAAAGAATTCTGACTGAGAAAAATGCAACATGCATTTTGGTAGAAAGGATTTGGTAGAAAAAATACCACTTCCTCTAAAACAACTTGCCAACTGTAAAATAGCATAAAAAACTAAACAGGAATACTAGGTATCTGTTGGTGGTTGCTAAAGCATTGCTGTGTGGTTGCTAAAGTTTTCTTACGCTGCATCCTAAATCGAATACTATATAGTTTGCGAAAAACACTACACCAGCAAAGTAGTATGTCGAAATACATAGTATTCAAAAAACATTAGGCGGAAAGTACCCAGATGACCTACTACTTCCGTCGAGATTCTGAAGTTTGCATTCGATGGACACTTTACTATCCCATGAGACCACGGGAAAGGATTTCTGAATGGCAGTGAAGCGACACAACGGACGCTGGTTGGTCTTGTGTCAGTATGTAGTATGTCTGGATTTCATTCATACTACCCATATTCATACTATATAGAACATACTATTTTAATGGTCGCAAAGTAAGATCAAATTCTAATCTAATACTGACTCAGACAGTATGTGATTTCGGGTGCACCAATTTTTAGCTCATTGCTATGTTGTTGATAAACTGTTCTGGTTGTTGCTAGGGCGTTGCTAGGTGGCTGCTATACATGGTTGCTTACTTGACTGTGACAACACAGCCCACTCCCTAGTCTATTTTTGTAAGTAACTGCAACTACATGGCAACTTATTCTGCTTACCCAAACCCTAACACCTAACCCTAACTTAACACTAATACTCTAATGAGAGTTAACTGACATGTAGTTGCAAAGTTACTTAGTAGAATGTCTACAGTGGACCATCGAAATAAAGTGTAACCAAAGTTTGCCATAAATTATTGTAGTAGTCATATACACTTAGAATGATTAAGGATTAAGGGGAATGTAAAACATTACATTCAGTTCACACTTAAGTATATTTTGTTAAAGTATATTATTTATGTAATTAGTAGTTTAAAAGTTCACTGAAATTTACTTATTTTTCAAAAGTCTTTTGCCCGTCCACCAGATAAAAACTCTAAGACTGATCACTCAGACAAGCATTTAAGTAAGAAAAGTATTTGCCCACCTTGTGCTGAACAAACCACATAATTTGAGATGTTATCTGGTATCTTTCATGTTCAATAGACAGGTTACTCACAGAAGTTTGATAGAATGTTAAGGGTTTGTTCAGATCCCTAACAATAGCAATAGAGATGCTTGTCTTAGCAAACACCAGTAAATATTTCAGCAGCCTCTCACAGTAAATGCTAAATTACCATCCTGACAGCTGTGACTGTTTGCACTTTTCAAAGGTGCTGTCTGAGATCATACAGAAGTAGCTTTGATGTACTGTAAATTACACCTACAAATTTTACTAGAGGCTTTTGTGTTGTTTGGATCTTCTTCGTGGATTGTAATTATTTTCCTCCAATAAGTAAAAACTGTTTAGTGTGCTGGTGTTAGAAAGAGATAAAAGCAAATTAAGCTCCAAATTTTCACTTTCATCGGTTTCCTTTCTTTCTTGGCTCAGTTTGTCTTTCTGTATCCCTAAGTCAGCAAGTGTAAGTCTTTATTTAATACAGTCTGTTCCAGAGAAAAGCAAGGCTTCTGTGAAATGCAGCTCTGTTATAAAAACACAAAAATCAAAACTTTTTCCAAGTTCGACATTAGTTTGTAATTCAGGCAACAGTTGGAATTGACTGGCACAGATGGTGTGTGTGTGTGTGTGTGTGTGTGCGCTGTGACAGGGGGTTTCCCACAGTCTCATCCTGCCCTGTGGTGCCAGATGGTGCATCTCTAATGAAATAGAGCAAATGATCTGCGAAGAGTTCCTTTTTTTCTGTCTTTCTGTTTGTCTCACTCTCTTTAGTCTAAAGTGTCTCATTGTTTTGTGGAATTAATGTGAGTGGTATTATCCTGATAATGTCTTTGCAAAAGGGCCTATTTGAATCAGTATATATAGTTCAAGGACCAATTTGTGCAGTAAAAATTCCAGATGTGAGCTAAATCTGACAAAGTTTCCTTTTCATTACAACTCAACTGGAAAAAAATTAATAGTAACTACACTACTGTTCAAAAGTCTCGTGCTCACCATAAGGCTGCAATTATTTTATCAAAAATACAGTAAAACAGTAATATTGTGACATTTTAAAATACAAGCTTTTGCAATAGGCTTATCTGTTAAGGCCCATTCACACCAAGGATGAAAACTATAACTATGAAGTTTTAATAATCATTCTAATATGAGAATAGGGAATTCCACATCACAGCTATAAAGATAACACAGAGGAACAATATTGCTGGAATAACTATTTTTTTTCTAGCTGATGAATAATAAAAACATTGACAGCCAATCAGAATTCAGCTGACTTTAAAGAGCTCAAGCATTTAAAGCAGCAGACGACAAAACTGCAACGCACTTATAATAAACAAATCTTTATTATCTATTGGTGTGTATGGAAGCTTGTTTCCACTATGGAATAAAAAATAAACGATAATTGTGACTTTTTATCTCACAATTCAGAATTTTTTCTCAGAATTGTGTGATATAAAGTGAGAATTGCGAGATATAAAATTGCAAAAGTAAAAAAAACTAAAATATCACACAATTCTGACTTTATAACTCGCAATTCTGACTTTATATCTCACAATTGTTTATATCTCGCAATTCTGACTTTATAACTCACAATTGACTTTATAACTCACAATTGTGTTTATATCTCGCAATTCTGACTTTATAACTCGCAATTGTGAGTTTATATCTTGCAATTCTGACTATATAACTCGCAATTCTGACTTTATAACTCCCAATTCTGACTTTATAACTCGCAATTGACTTTATAACTCACAGTTTTGAGTTTGTCACACAATTCTGAAAAAAAAAATCTGAATTGCTAGATGTAAAAAGTCAGAATTGTGGGATAAAGTCGCAATTACCTTTTTTATTTTTTATTCGGTGGTGGAAACAAACTTCCATAGGTGTGGACTCTAAAATAGTTATCATTGAAGTAAAATTTATAGTTATCATTCTTGGTGTGAACAGGCCTTTAGAATTAATGCAAGTTCCACATAAAATGACAAGCACACACACAGCTTTCTATATATATATATATGTATATACAGAAGTGGTATTTTGATAGCCAAATAAACTCTCATCTGCTCGTTTCTTAACTGTCAAAGCAGGAAAGATCCTAATGGTTTGTCCCAGAAGTACCATAATCATTCTTTTCTTCACTTATAAATTGTGTAAACATGTCAGAAATCAGATTCTGTATAACCTGGTAGATATGTGATATTTATCAACAGCATCACTGACTTGCTTTCAACTGCACATCCCTTTTATTGGCTTTGTGTGTCTCTGGAAAAACTCCCATCATGCTTTTGTGTGTCTGATTGGCAGGAAAACCATTGCAGGAGGATTAAGATCCTGGGAGACTGTTATTATTGCGTGTCCGGCCTGACCCAGCCCAAAGCGGACCACGCTCACTGCTGTGTGGAGATGGGTCTGGACATGATCGACACCATCACGTGAGTCAGTGTTTGTGGCCAAACCTCATTTTGTTTTAACAGCAGTCACTGAGCCGACCAGCAGCAGCTACCATCATCTGACAGACTATATTTGAAAGCTATAGTGATTTTATTTGTGTGGGAATGTGTGTGTCTGTGTGTGTGTGTGTGTGTGTGAGACCTGCTCCACTATATTCACTTCTCTGCTCTGAATTCTAAGGCGGCTTTCACTGCTGCAGTCTCTTATCACCTCACACAGGTGTTAGAATATGCACACACACACACACACACACATAGGCATGCACGGACAAAAACTCGCACAGAAACATCTCTCTCTCTCTCTCTCTCTCTCTCTCTCACACACACACACACACTTTCAGTCTCACATTAGTGTAGATCTCCTGCTTTGTGCTGGTAGCAAACAGAAAAGAAATTCCTCCTGCCAAAGCCCCCTCTCTCTCTTCAATCATCAGATCCAGCATTATAGTGAGGGATGAGGTGAGAATAAGAAGCTTTTGAGGAAAAAAAAGGGAGAAAAACCTGACTCTAGTTTTCTAGATGACAATATAGGGTTCCCACACTTTTCACCAATTAATTTATATGATTTCACCAATTCATTTTTAGGACCTTTTCTGTTGTTTGCAATATTGTTTGTTATAGTGATTACAGTACATGAGGATTTAAAATCGATTTAAAGGGTTAGTTCACCCAAAAATGAAATTTCTGTCATTAATTACTAACCCTCATGTTGTTCCACACCCGTAAGACCTTCGTTCATCTTCTGAAACACAAATTAAGATATTTTTGATGAAATCCAAGAGGTTTTTTTACCTCCTGTAGAAAGCAATGAAATTACCACATTCAAGGTCCAGAGAAGTAGTAAAGACATTGTTAAAATAGTCAACGTGACTACAGTGGTTCAACCTTAATGTTATGAAGCGATGAGAATACTTTTTGTGCGCAAAAACAAAACAAAAATAATGACTTTATTCAACAATTTCTTCTCTACCCTGTCAGTCTCCTGTTGACGCAGTGCAGAGCTTCCGTGTTTACGTCCGAACGCTGGCTCTGTATTGGCTGACGGTGTACATGTGAGCAACACGACGCATGCGTGTGATGCTGATGCGGGAGCCAGCCAATAATGAGTCGGCATTCTGACGTAGAACCTGGAAGCTCTGCAATTTGTCTTCAACGTAAACTGTGTAGAAGACTGACAGGGTAGAGAGGAAATTGTTGAATAAAGTCATTGCTTTCTATGGGAGATAAAAAAAAAACCTTGGATTTCATCAAAAATATCTTAATTTGTGTTCTGAAGATGAATGAAAGTCTTACGGGTGTGGAACAACATGAGGGTGAGTAATTAATGACAGAAATTTCATTTTTGGGTGAACTAACCCTTTGAGGTCTATTTGTTACAAATCTTATTAGAGCCGCACAATTAATTGTTAAAAGATCACGATCACAATTCAAACAGCCATGCAATTCCTAAATGATAATGATTTGCCTGTGTCTATTAAGCCTTTGACAAAATCACACCGTAACAAACATTCAAATCTGTGTTCGCGCTGCCGCTGAGCCAGAGAGAGCAGTTATCATGTATAGGAATGAAACAGCTTCACAAACAGCCTTTTCAACCACACAATATAATTTTTTCCGTGTTACAAATATTCAGATTATCACAGAAGTACTGGGATAAAATTTTATAGCAAAGATTGTATCAATTACATCATTACACCAGTAGGTGGCGACAAGCGACTTAAAAATGGATGTCATTGAATCATTCATTCAGTAGTGTCGTTCAAAAACGCTGTTTCATCCAGTAATGAAACAAGTGAAGTATTTATGAGTGAGTCATTGAATCATTCATTCAAACCGATTTAAAAAAAAGAATTAATTTAAATTGATTAAACATTTAAAATAGACTACAGCAATTCACATTTTGTCAGAAACTCTAGTAAATTTCAAGTTATTTTATTTAGCTGTCTCTTGTCTGTTCAGAATCGAGGGAGAATCGTGCAACTCTACATCTTATTGTGAATGATTTATCCATGCATATTATTTTATTTTATTTATTTATTTGTTTATTTATTATAACCAATGGATAGAACCAAGTCCCACTTTTTTTCCTTTTGGATAATTAATTTTGCTTAGATGTACGTCACTATAAGGAAGAAAAGATCTTTCGCTGCTTCTGTTGCATTGAATTTTTTTTTTTTTAAGTTTTAAAAATAACTGAAAAAAAAAAGAAAACAGACATAACTGTGGTTTACAAGCAAGTTATTCAGCCAATAAGATATTTTACATCAGATTATAGCTAAAAGTTTACTATTTCCATGACTTTCCTAGTTTATAGGTCTGGAAATCAAAGTTGTACAATTCCCTAATAATTCTACATATTTTTATCTTTTTCTTAAATTATCGTATTTTATTATTTATCGTATTTTATTATTTTATTATTCTTATTATCCATAAATTAGTCATGGGTGTTGAATGTGCCTGCGGAGAGGCCATTTCTACAATCTGTAACCAAAAACTTTTGCTCTTTTGTGATGTTTCATCCACACCAGTAGGTATCAGTATAAAGACTACTAATGTGCAAAACTTCAACAAAATGTACCTTTTTGTGAATATGTGTGTGCAATCAGGTCTGTTGCGGAAGCGACCGAGGTGAACCTGAACATGCGTGTGGGTTTGCACACGGGCCGCGTGCTGTGCGGGGTTCTGGGGCTCCGAAAGTGGCAGTATGACGTCTGGTCCAATGACGTCACACTGGCCAACATGATGGAGGCAGGAGGACTGCCTGGGTCAGTCCCACACCACATTTAACAACATAATCCGATATTAAACCATCACACAACCTTCATGTAGCGAGGACTATAGGCACAGAAAGGTGATCGTGTGGCACGTCCTGATATTGCTGAGTTAGATGCGTTCCTGGGTCAACATATTTTGTTGATCCTGGAACAACATTCTAGTCTGAAAATGTAGTCTTAATCCTATTCCTACCCCTAAACCTAACCCTACCCATAAGTTATCCCAAAAATCAGAGGGAAATGATACAAACCCGATTCCAAAAAAGTTGGGACACTGTACAAATTGTGGATAAAAACAGAATGCAATGATGTGGAAGTTTCAAATTTCAATATTTTATTCAGAATACAACATAGATGACATATCAAATGTTTAAACTGAGAAAATGTATCACTTTAAAGGAAAAATAAGTTTATTTTAAATTTCATGGCATCAAAACATCTAAAAAAAGTTGGGACAAGGCCATGTTTACCACTGTGTGGCATCCCCTCTTCTTTTTTTAACACTCTGCAAACGTCTGGGGACTGAGGAGACAAGTTGCTCAAGTTTAGGAATAGGAATGTTGTCCCAATCTTGTCTAATACAAGCTTCTAGTTGCTCAACTGTCTTAGGTCTTCTTTGTCGCATCTTCCTCTTTATGATGCGCCAAATGTTTTCTATGGGTGAAAGATCTGGACTGCAGGCTGGCCATTTCAGTACCCGGATCCTTCTTCTACGCAGCCATGATGTTGTAATTGATGCAGTATGTGGTCTGGCATTGTCATGTTGGAAAATGCAAGGTCTTCCCTGAAAGAGATGACATCTGGATGGGAGCATATATTGTTCTAGAACCTTGATATACCTTTCAGCATTGATGGTGCATTTCCAGATGTGTAAGCTGCCCATGCCACATGCACTCATGCAACCCCATACCATCAGAGATGCAGGCTTCTGAACTGAGCGCTGATAACAACTTGGGTTGTCCTTGTCCTCTTTAGTCCGGATGACATGGCGTCCCAGTTTTCCAAAAAGAACTTCAAATTTTGATTCGTCTGACCACAGAACAGTTTTCCACTTTGCCACAGTCCATTTTAAATGAGCCTTGGCCCAGAGAAAACGCCTGCGCTTCTGGATCATGTTTAGATATGGCTTCTTTTTTGACCTATAGAGTTTTAGCCGGCAACGGCGAATGGCACGGTGGATTGTGTTCACCGACAATGTTTTCTGGAAGTATTCCTGAGCCCATGTTGTGATTTCCATTACAGTAGCATTCCTGTATGTGATGCAGTGCCGTCTAAGGGCCCGAAGATCACGGGCATCCAGTATGGTTTTCCGGCCTTGACCCTTACGCACAGAGATTGTTCCAGATTCTCTGAATCTTTGGATGATATTATGCACTGTAGATGATGATAACTTCAAACTCTTTGCAATTTTTCTCTGAGAAACTCCTTTCTGATATTGCTCCACTATTTTTCGCCGCAGCATTGGGGGAATTGGTGATCCTCTGCCCATCTTGACTTCTGAGAGACACTGCCACTCTGAGAGGCTCTTTTTATACCCAATCATGTTGCCAATTGACCTAATAAGTTGCAAATTGGTCCTCCAGCTGTTCCTTATATGTACATTTAACTTTTCCGGCCTCTTATTGCTACCTGTCCCAACTTTTTTGGAATGTGTAGCTCTCATGAAATCCAAAATGAGCCAATATTTGGCATGACATTTCAAAATGTCTCACTTTCAACATTTGATATGTTATCTATATTCTATTGTGAATAAAATATAAGTTTATGAGATTTGTAAATTATTGCATTCCTTTTTTATTCACAATTTGTACAGTGCCCCAACTTTTTTGGAATCGGGTTTGAAGATGAATAACACTGATGTAGAAGCACCAATTCATGATTTTAAGCCTAAACTTGACATAATCTGTAAACTTGTCCCTCAAATCTGATTGGTTGATTTGAATGTTGTTCCAGGATCAACAAAAATGTTGACCCAGGAACATGTTGAACTCAGCAATATCAGGTTATGCGATCGTGTGATCGTTTGCCCCTCCCCCAACAGGAAGGTTCATATCACCAAGGCAACGCTGGAATGTCTGAATGGAGATTACGAGGTGGAGCCGGGCTTCGGCCACGAGAGACACGCTTTCCTCAGCAAACACGCCATTGAGACGTTCTTCATCGTACCCTCACACAGACGCAAAGTACAAACACATCATCACATCGTAGACAACATGAATAAACTCTTGTAAAGCATCTGCAATGAGGCTTTTTCTCGATAATACAAGCTATACTGTAAATAATGTAAAAGGGAAACTTGACTATATAGTGAAAAGTGGACATATCTAAGGCTGTGCTATTATTGGGTAGAATTTTATTTTTTTTTGGTTACATTGGCAGTAAGGAATTTTAGTGGTACAGGAAATGATTGCATTTGATTAACAGTTATTGAGAACAAAACAGTCTCCATTTAGCTTTTTTTTTAATGCTGTTTTTAAAGAGCCACAGATGATGAGCAGTTTTCTTTCCTGTGTTGACTGATTTCCTGTTGAAACAGGAAGCATTTAAATAGCTAATAGACTTTATTTACATTACAGTCAGCCACAGTCTTAAAATGAAAGGTTCTGAAAGGGGGTTTTCACAGCGATGATGCCATTTTGGTTCACCAAAGAACCTTTCTGCGTCTTAGTGTGAAGAACATTTTTCAACAATAAAGAACATTTTGTGGAAGGGAAAGATATAATTGGACAAACATTTGTTGTGAACTTTCGTTTGATTAAAGAATCCTGCATTTTTTTTAACATGGTTTCCACAAAAAGCAGCACAACTGTTTTCAACATTGATAAAAATAAGAAACACTTCTTGATATATATAATATGTTATTTATTAATGTTTATCATCGTATTAGAATTATTTCAGAAGGATCATGTGACTTTGAAGACTGGAGTAATGATGCTGAAATGATTCGGCTTTGAAAACACAGGAATACGTTTTAAAATAGAAAACAATTATTTTAATATATTTAATATATTTTATTTAAAAGCCTTACACACATCCTAGTCCATCTGGAGTTCAAATGGATTAGAGGCATCTTATTCATATCACATTTTAAGTCACTTCTTTCTTTTTTTTCAGACAACAGTTACTGCAGCCATTTTCACACATTCAGTTAATCTTTTCTCTTTCCTCATTCCACATTTCTTCCCACCCCCATCCTCTCCCTCTCTCTCTCTGCAGATTTTTCCTGGGCTGATCCTATCAGACATAAAACCAGCGAAAAGGATGAAGTTTAAGACAGTCTGTTACCTGCTGGTGCAGCTCATGCACTGCAGAAAGATGTTCAAGGCTGAGATCCCTTTCTCCAACGTCATGACCTGTGAGGATGATGACAAGGTGCGTGATTTCTAAATATGTCCATCTTAATGTTATATATTGTGGAACCAGGACTACTTTATCGCATCAACCAAACTTAATAGACTGATATTAAATAGTTTTATAGTTATAATCAGGGCTTGACATGAACTTTTTCGCCCACCAGTCACTGTGGCTAGTGGTTTTCCAAAGTTACTAGCCACTCAGCATTTTCACTGGCCACAATTTTGACATTGATACCATGGAGAAAAACTGCCATATAGATATTTTTAATATTATCTCATAATTTGGCGGCAGGTATATTAGGCTGCTGTCACTTTAAGACATGACACATGGATCCATTTTACTGTTACACATGCGTTTTCTTTCTCAACTGTTTACATTCACTTAAAACATACTGACTGTGTTTATGTGAATACTCGCCAAGACCGGCATTTTGAAATTTTTTTCTGTGTATTTCACTGTTTAAGCACAATAAGCCCTGTTGACAATAAGTCTAGCCAAAACATTCAATATTCTGAAGTTTTAACATCTGATATTACTTCAAAGAGTTAAAAGTAACTATTTAACACCAGCGAAATTAACGAAAATGATCTTTAGTCATACAAATGACTGGGTATGGAGATTGACTGAACATATTTATCTATGTATACAGATATTTATGACGATGAGTGCATTTACATGTGAAACAAAATGCTGATGACTACAAAAGTAATCTCTATATTTAAACCAACAATGAAAGAAAACTTTGAAATCAATACGTTTTAAAACCATTTCATTCTAGTTCTCTTGATATCAAAAATATACCGATATGGGCACAAAACATGGACACAAAAAAGCTGCCACTGATGTTGCAGTTTAAGAGGGTGTTTACACAACACCGTTTTCAACTAAAAAATGTAGTATGCCCTACAGAAGAACTAAAAAAGAGGAAGGTTTCCCTCATTAATATTGATATGATATCACAACCAGTCAGTCAGCGAAAACTGGTTTTGGTTCTGCTGATATATTGTGATTGCTGCTTTATGTACAGTGACAGTCCTCCAATACTTGCAAAGCCAAAAACCTAAAATCACCTTTCACACCCACACAAATCACATTCACTTTGTTTTAATCCAGTCCACTCTTTAATGCCACTTCTTCAGATGAGTGGATGATTGCACACAGATCCAATCACCACTGCAGATTTACTGTTCTCATCATGTGTGACTGTGTGTGTGTTTTGACTTGTATCAGTGCATAATTAAACATCCTATCACCATTGCATGTGTGAGAAAATATGCTGAGATGTTTTGAATTCCCATCTGTCACCATGTACTGTAGATTTGTGTCTAGATGAGTTTAAAAGGTTCTTTCCTTACCTAATAATCATAAAGTGATAGTTCACCCAAGAATGAAACTTTTGTCATCATTTACTCACCCTCATGTCATTCCAAAACAAATATACACAAATAAAGGAATTTGAAATATGTCACTCTTCCAAAAAAATGCAGCATAAAAGTGTTCCGGATGACTATATTTTAAATCTTCTGAAGTCATATGATAAGCGACAGATCAAAATTTATGACATTATTTATTGAAAAATCTTTCTTGCTGCTGAACTGAAATTTATTTACAAACTTGAAATTTTGGAATCTGCTATACTGGAATTGAACTGAAATTTTCCCTGGGTTTCCAGAGACGAGCATTGCGAACAGCTTCTGAGAAGCTGCGCAATCGGACATCATTTTCAGCGGGAATGGTACAGAACTCTCCCGGGACCAGAGTGAACCGTTACATCGGCCGTCTGATAGAAGCACGACAGACGGAGTCTGAGACGGCAGACCTCAACTACATTACCCTAACATACAGGAGCAGAGAGAGAGAGCAGAGAGTGAGTACACACAGCTGCATGATGGTGTGAGCGGGGCTAGATGTTACATGGGAGAAGTTGTCACAAAGACTGTTTTGAACCTCTTAAAATGCAACGATTTTGTGTCCAAGCTAAAATATCATATTATATTGTCATATTTTTGCTTTAGCTGCTGGGTAAATAAGTAATCACGTAAAAACCACGCTGAAAAAAAGTAAAAAAAAATGTAATGTAAAAGTTTTTAAATAAAAAAATAGAAATATTTTTGTGTTTTAAAATTTATAAATTTATCTAAATGTATTAATTACAATGTTTGTTGGGTATTTTTAAAGCAAAGTTACCTTTTACAGTTTTGCTGCAATTTTGTTTTTATTTTTTTTCTTTATGTTTTGTATATTACTGTTTAAATATAGCTGAAAATAAAACTATTTAATGTAATAATACAATGTTTAATGGCAAGTTCCATTATGACAACTTACCCCACTGATGGTAACCATGTGGTCAATGAACTTTATCAAAAGCTTTATTGTTATAATTATTAATATGTACAAGACTTTAAGGTAAATTACCATTCAAAATTTTGGAGTTTGGTAAGATTCTTTTAAGATTTTATTTTTTAAGGTCTCTTCTGCTCACCAGAGCTGCATGTATTTGATCAAAAATAAAGTAAAAACAGCAATATTGTGAAATATTATTGCAATTTAAAATAGCTGTTTTCTGTTTTAATATTAAAATGTAATTTATTCCTGTGATCAAAGCTGAAATTTCAGCATCATTACTCCAGTTTTCAGTGTCACATGATCCTTCAGAAATCATTCTAATATGATGATTTATTATCAGTGTTGGAAAGTGGAAACAGTTGTGCTGCTTAATATTTTTTATAACCTGCTATGATACTTTTTTTCAGGATTCTTTGATTTAAAAAAGTAAAAAATAACAGCATTTATTCAAAATATAAATCTTTTCTAACAATATAAATCTTCTTATTCATCAAAGAATCCTGAAAAAGTATCACAGGTTATAAAAATACTGTTTCCAACACTGATAATAAATCATCATATTAGAATGATTTCTAAAGGATCATGTGACACTGAAGAGTGGAGTAATGATGCTGAAAATGCAGCTTTGCATCACAGAAATAAATTATACTTTGAAGTATATTAAACCGTTACAGTATTTCACAATATTACTGTTTTTTTCTGTATTTTTGATCAAATAAATGCAGGCTTGATGATAATGTTTTTTTTTTTTTTTTTACATTGCCCTTTTTTACATTTGAGCCGCTGAGGAACTCTCTGCACGTCCCTGCATATTATTATCAATGTTAAAAAAAGTTTTTACAAATTTTTAACTGAAAATTTTTTCAGGATTCTTTGATAAATAGAAAGTTCAAAAGAACTACATTTATTTGAAACCAAAATCTTCCGTAACATTATAAATGTCTTTAATTTTTGATCAATTTAATGCATTAAAGTATTTATTTATTTATAAAAATATCATACTGACCCCAAACGTTTGAACGGTATAGTGTGTGTCTGTGCAGAAATAGACTTTAAAAACCCTGTGAAATATTCACTGGAGTGAAAAGTGTGACAACATGCCCCAGTGTCCCTAACACAGCAGTAACCGATCCAGGGCATTTGGCAGTAGTGACTTAGCGAAATGCGAGAGAGATGGAGTGAAAAATTTCCTCAGACACACACGCCGCATCCCCCGCATTGTTCCGTTGTGCTTCGTGACTCCCTGTCTCCTCTCACTTTCAACATCCTCTCTCCCCCTCATCTCTCTCTCCCCCGTTTCTCACTAGCTCTCTCCATAGCTCTGTTCTCTATGTCTTTGCCTGTATTCACTCCTCTCCAATCCCTCCCATCTTCGATTCATGTGAGACGTCTGCCCACCCTAACAGAATGGGGGCAACAGTAATGATTTGGGAAAATCTGTCAGACTCATGATATGTATTCTCTTTCTTTCACAGACACACACACACACACACACACACACACACACACACAC
>RJVU01049825.1:547743-583255 GCA_003731715.1 Anabarilius grahami
GTATGTCTTGCTGTACCTGCACAGGTGGGATGTGTTCCGTGGTCACTGGAGGGGAATTCCAGTGTCTCCATGGTGACAGTTGTCACAGTGAACGGGACCGCTGTGGGCTCCGGGGTGTGCAAATACACTCCGTACGTATTTTTATCATGTGTGATGGCGTCTCTATCTGTGGCCCTGTACCTTCGTGTGTCATCACTACCCAAGATCCTCCTGCTTTTCCTTCTCAACATCCTCCACACTGTCGTCATGGAGACCAGCGGCTATCGGAAGGCCATAGGGTGAGTCAAGCTAAATGCAAAGGTTATAGTAATAGATTTCCCAAACTGAGGTTTGTGAGTTAAAAATAAAATAATTATTGCAATATTAACTTAAAATCTCAGCAAGTTCAAGTCAATGTTTTTCGTCAAAAGGCTGCATTACTGAATTATCTGATATTCTGATGGGTGTCATTGTGTGTGTGTGTGTGTGTGTGTAGAGGTGGATTCTTCCACACACATGGCTATGACCCGGTTCTGGCAATGCTGTTGTTTTCTGGAGCTCTGGTGCTTCACTGCAGACAGCTGGATCTCAAACTCAGACTGGACTACCTCTGGGCCACACAGGTGAGCCTGCCTGTGTGTGTGTGTGTGCTTGTTTTCATGATTTATGAGGACACTAATTTGTATAATGACATGGGTTTTACACTGGTATTATGACGTAAACATGAAATATGAGGACATTTCAAGAGTCCTCATATTTAAAAAAGCTTTAAAAACATACTAAACAATGTTTTATTAAAAAATTTAAAAGTGCAGAATGTTTTCTGTGATGGGTAGGTATAGGAGTAGGGTTAGTGTAGGAGGATAGAAAATACAGTTATTACAGTATAAAAACCATGACGCCTATGGAATGTCCTCACTTTGATAGCAAAACAAACCTGTGTGTGTGTGTGTGTGTGTGTGTGTGTGGGTCTGTCTTATGTTACAGAAAGCTAAAATACTTAATAAGCTCACAAGGAGCAAAATGATGCATAGAACTGCGTGAAAGCTTTGCGCACGTTTTAATGTTTTTAAATTAAGTATCTTATGCTCGAGGCCGCATTTATTTGATCAAACAACATACTGAGAATCATTATTCATTAATAATGTCAAATTAATTTAAAATGACTGTTGACTGGATATATTTTCAAATGTGTATATTTTAATTTATTCCTGTGATGGGGAAAGGGCTGAATTTTCAACATTTTCAGTGTCAGATGATCCTACAGAAAGCATTCAGTATGCTGATTTGGTCCTCAGGACACATTTCTTATTACTATCAGCTGCATAATATTTTTGTGGAAACCGTGAAACCGAAAATGAATGACCTACACCTTTGAATGATAGTGTATATTTTTAACCGAAAACACTAAAATATAAAGTATAATAAAAAAATTATTATATATATATATATATATATATGNCAAGCTACTTCAACAGCAACAGTGCCCTCTGGTGGATGCTTATTTTCAGACTGTAATTATAAATATTTTATTATTAAACTCTCCAGTGACTGTACAGATATTACGGCTAGTATGAATATACAGTTAATTGTTCATATGTCTATTTCATCCTCAGGCTGAGGAGGAGAGAGATGACATGGAGAGAGTGAAGTTGGACAATAAGAGGATTCTGTTCAACCTGCTGCCTGCACATGTAGCTCAACACTTCCTGCTGTCCAACCCACGAAACATGGTCAGACTTCATTTACAGATCACAGAGAATAACCTTGAAGGGATAAAGACAACACGAGTTGCCATTTAACTTCCATAGTGTGACATATTTATAAGAAAACCATCATATTCAGCTGGAGTGAAGTGGGAAACGGGCCTTAATTTATCCGTTATGGCCTGATTCAATAATATTTGGTCAACTGGCTTGATATTATTGGCCAAAATTAAAAATTCTGTCTTTACTCACCCTTATGTCGTTCAAAACATGAATGACATTCTTTCTTACATGGAACACAGAGGCTATTTTGAAGAATGTTGGGAACCAAACAACATTTTTGCCTGTTGAAAAAAATCTTAAAATATCTTTTATATGTTTCACAGAAGGAAGAAAGCCATGTAGGTTTGGTATGACATGAATTCATTTTTGGGTGAACTAACCCTTTAAGTTAGTCATTTCATAGGCAGAAAAACACATTTTTTCTTCAGAATGATGTGCACCTATAAGCACAATAAGACCATTTGCATTTATGTAGGTTAAACTAGATCCATTTTGAATTCATGCTGTCTAATAATGTACATCTCGGTTGTTGTAATTCCCAAAGTCACCACTTCATGGCAATGTTGTTGCGATCCAGCTGCTAATTAGGTGAGAGGTCAGTGCAGATGTTTTGATGAAAGCTTGTGTTTTGATGATGTAAATGAGATAACATTATGATTGTGTGTAGTGTAAATGGTTTGTGATCTCACTGCCAGGCTTCGTTGTGAGGTTTTATGAACACAATGTATGCGTGATGACACTTGCGTTATGCCGTTTGTTTATGTTTGCTGCATGCTCAACACATGCCACTCACCTCTTTTCCTGTCCAAGATAATTTCTAAGGAATTGATGCAATCAGACATCCTGAAATCTGTTATGGTAGCTCTGAAGCAAGCATCCTCTGCTGAGCGTGGAATTGTATTGTAAACAGTGGCACGGGGAAGTGAAAATCTTGGACATTCAGTAAACACAAAAGTACACACAAGATGTAACCATCACTGGAATTATTTTCTTGGATTCTTTTCCATTTCCTTTTATTTAAATTTCATTTAACCTCAATTTTAAACACTATCTTCTTTTACTACAATGAAGGCTTGGAAAAAGTGTACATTTGTAGTTTACAACTGTTGCCAGAGGTCCACTTGTTTTCTTACTTCGAAAACACTCTAAATTAGTTTTACATGATTTTTTAAACATTTTTCTTTGACTGTTATGATGAAAACACTGTTTTTCTTCAAACTTTTATATTTAATCCATTCAAATGTTTGGGGTCAGTAAGTTTTTAATTAATACTTTTATTCTGCAAAGATGCTTTAAATTGATCAATAGTAATAGTAAAGTTGTTTCAAAAGATTTCTTTTTCAAATAAATGCTGTTCTTTTTAACTTTCTATTCATCAAAGAATCCTGAAAAAAATGTGTCATGGTATTAAAGGGTTAGTTCACCCAAAAATTGAAAATTCTGTCATTAATTACTTACCCTCATGTCGTTCCAAACTCGTAAGACTTTCGTTCATCTTCACAACACAAATGAAGATCTTTTTGATGAAATCTGAGAGATTTCTGTCCCTCCATTGACAGCTACGCAACTGACACTTTGATGCTTCATAAAGTTCATAAAGAGATCGTAAAACTAATCCATATGAATTGAGTGGTTTAGTCCAAATTTTCTGAAGAGTCATGATGACTTTATATGATGAACAGATTGAAGTTAGGCTTTTATTCACATATAAACACTGATCAGCGAACTTAAACAGAAGCTCAACCAGACCTGATTGATGTGCGAGAACAAACCTCTTGAAGAAGCGCAACACACGAGAATGAACCTCATTGGTTCTCGCACGCGTCAAACAAACATGCTTGAGCTTCCGTTTACCACAACTGATGTGAGTTGATGAAGATATTTATGTGAATAAAAGCCAAAATTCAATCTGTTCATACAAAGCGATCATGTCTCTTCAGACAATTTGGACTAACCACTCAATTCATATGGATTAGTTTTACGTTCTCTTTATGAACTTTTTGAAGCATCAAAGTGTCAGCTGTGTAGCTGTTTATGGAGGGACAGAAAGCTCTCAGATTTCATCAAAAAGATATTTGTTTGTGTTCCGAAGTTGAACAAAAGTCTTGCAGGTTTGGAACGACATGAGGGTGAGTAATTAAAGGTGCAGTAAGCAATTTCCTAGAAACACTGTTGGTATTTGAAATCACCAAAACAAACACGCCCCTACTCCATCTTGATAGCTCCGCCCACAAATTCACAAACACGCTATGTATCACAGGCACCTCCCCCCTATCGAGTGGACACGCCCCCTACTGCTGATTGGCTACAATTGTGTTTTAGTGCTCGGCCCGATCCACTTTCAACAGTGTTTCTCAGAAATTGCTTACTGCACCTTTAATGACAGAATTTTCATTTTTGGGTGAACCGTCCCCTTAAGCGGCATGACTGTTTTCAGCATTGATAATAATCAGAAATGTTTCTTCAGCAGCAAATCATCATATTAGAATGATTTCTGAAGGATCAAGAGACACTGAAGTCTCAAGTAATGATGCTGAAAGTTTTACCATCACCAGTATATATTTCACAATATTACTGTTTTTACTGCCAAATAATCAAATGAGAGACTTCTTTCAAAATCTTACCCACCCCAAACTTTAAACAGTATTGTAAAATGGCTAACCTCTGCGTATGATTTCAGACTAAAGCATTTACGTGACACTTAAGGGTTAGTTCACCCAAAAATTCATTAATTCAATCATTAATTACTCACTCTCATGTCGTTCCACACCCGTAAGACCTTCGTTAATCTTCGGAACACAAATTAAGATATTTTTGTTGAAATCCGATGGCTCAGTGAGGCCTCCATATCCAGCAATGACATTTCCTTTTTTTTGCACACCAAAAATATTCTCGTCGCTTCATAATATTAATATTGAACCACTGTACTCACATGAACTGATTTAAATATGTTTTTAGTACATTAATGGATCTTGAGAGAGGAAATGTCATTGCTGGCTATGGAGGCCTCACTGAGCCATCGGATTTCAACAAAAATATCTTCATTTGCATTCCGAAGATGAACGAAGGTCTTACGGGTGTGGAACGGCATGAGGGTGAGTAATAAATGACATTATTTTCATTTTTGGGTGAACTAACCCTTTAAAAAGACAAATGATTGCTTTATTCCAACTGGAATCAACGATTCAAAGTGCATGTACATGCTACTATTAGTTTGGTAAACAAAATACACAGTTATCCTAATCTTTTGGCACCATGTTTCTTGTTTACATCCACAAGACAGCAAATTGTTGCTATGATTATGACCAAATCATAACTTTGGGAGTGACTCCTGTACTCCATACATTCACAATGATAATTAAAGGGAGTCACTTCTGCATTTAAATGCGGTTGTCACTCCCAAAACCTTGCAGTGTGTACATGTCTAAATAGTAAATTAAACACTTCTATTTCAGAAGACCAAGAAAAATCCCATTTTATGTGACTATTTTAGAGTATAAACCGCTGTGATGCGGTTGTATCTTTGATTTCAGATGGACAGTCAATCTAATGTACTCTACTCTTCAATATCGACATAAAGATTTGCTTTGACCACAGTCAATTCATGTGTGTTGTAATTACTGTAGTCTTACCTTCTCTAAGTGCTGTTATATTCCGTGCTCAGCCTGGATCAGTGGTATCGTCCCCTGAGGGTCTCATTGTCTTTTTCCTTTCCTGCTCTTTCACTGTTCCAGGACTTGTATTATCAGTCTTACTCTCAGGTGGGCGTCCTGTTCGCCTCCATCCCCAACTTCAATGACTTCTACATTGAGCTGGATGGAAACAACATGGGCGTGGAATGCCTCCGGCTGCTAAACGAGATCATTGCTGACTTTGATGCGGTGAGAATTTCTTGTTTCCCAGTCCGAGAAATGTATTTTTGGCTCAGTGTGTGAGTTACCTTAATCACACTCTAGGCTTTATTTATTTCTCCGTCACACCATCTCTCTCTCTCTTTCTCTGTCTGTAGTTGATGGATAAGGAATGCTACAGAGACATTGAGAAGATCAAAACTATTGGCAGTACTTACATGGCTGCGGTCGGACTCGTCCCCACTGCGGGATCCAAGGTACACTGAGTGTGTGTGTGTGTATGTGTGTGTGTGTGTGTGTGTGTGCATACACCGCAAAAATCATTAAATCAATCAGAATTTTTGCCTTATTTTCAAGATACAATTACTTGAACTTCAGGTCTTGAAGCAAAGAAAAAAAACTTGTTTTTAGGAAATATAAACTACCATTCAAAAGGTCGTTAAGATTTTGAAAAAGTTTGTTGTCGGTAAGAATTTGTAATGTTTTTAAAAGAAGTCTCTAATGCTCATCAAGGCTGCATTATTTGATTAAAAAGACAGTAAAACTGTAATATTGTGAAAGATTACTATAATTTAAAATAACTGTTTTCTGTTTGAATGTCTTAACATATATTTTATAGATTTATATATATTTTAGTTTTTTTCAGGATTCTTTAATGAATAGAAAGTTCAAAAGAACAGCATTTATTAGAAATAGTGTATATTACTGAAATAATGTATTTACTGTCACCTTCGATCAATTTGCTTTGCCTTGCTTACTGACCCCAAACTCAAAGTTTGAATTTTTCTTACCCTATTATTTATTTATTTAGTTTTAAGCATACATCTAACAAAATAGGTAAGGTTTTCACTTAAAAAGAAGAAAACTTTTTAAAATTATTTATTAAAATAGATATATTTTATGAAAACAAGTCTTATTATTTTACACAATTTTGCTTCGCAAGTAAATTTATCTCGATTATGGATGTTATATATTTTTACATGAAAAAAACACACAAATTAATAAAATGCTTTCATGCAGTGTATGTGCCTGTGTACATCATGAGTCTGGGCCTTGGTGTGTGTGTACACACATGTGTATTTGTGTATGTGTGTTTAAGTGTGCGTGTGAGATCTTGAAAAGTGAGAGCATCAAGAGAGAACTTGTGTGTGTGTGTTTGAGCTAAACTCAGATTGGGCGTATTGGCATTTGGACTTAAAAGGTGAATATCTCGTCATGCTACCAGTCAAACCTGCCATTGCTTTTAAAAGCAAAACTAAGATTAAATGCGAACACACATGCATTTGTTTTTCTATCATAGTGGAGGCTTTCAATTGACTTTGACAGCTATTTTTATACCGAGCTAATGATATTTTCTCTAAACCCTAAAGCTAACATAACACACAGCTCACATTAATTAAAGGGACAGTTCACCCAAAAATGAAAATTCTGACATAATTTACTAACCCTCAAACCTGTATGACTTCCTTTCTTCTGTAGAACACAAAAGAAGATATTTTGAAGAATGCTTGTAACCTAACAGTTTTAGTGTCCATTGACTTCCACTGTTTGGACCAAAAAAGAAAGTCATACAGAATTTTTGGGTGAACTGTCCCTTTAAATCCCAGATTGCTGATGTAATGTTTCACTGCAGTTACATAATATGACGTGATCAAAATTATATTAAAAGATTTGTGTTCCTGTAGGACTGAACACAAACCTCCACGGAGCACAAAAATTTTTCAAAATGTCAAAATTTCTCTTTTCCATAAACCAAAAGCAAGTTACCCTGAATTCCCATTTGAAATTTCTCATATTTAAACTTTTTAAAACAGCATTCAAGATTCTGAGAGAGAAGCAACTTAAATATCAGTCTGTTTTGAACACAAAGCTATCATATGACTTCAGACAAGTTGGAAGGAAGTACAACCCGAATTCCAGAAATGTTGGGACGTTGTTTAAATTTGAATAAAATGAAAACTAAAAGACTTTTAAAATAACATGAGCCAATATTTTATTCACAACAGAACATAGATAACATAACAAATGTTTAAAGGGAGAAGTTTGAATGAGCTCATTTCAAATTTGATGCCTGTTACAGGTCTCAAAAAAGTTGGCACGGGGGCAACAAAGGGCTGAAAAAGCAAGAAATTTGGAAAAGATTTAGTTGTGAGAACATCTAGCAACTAATTAAGTTAATTGATATCAGGTCTGTAACATGATTAGCTATAAAAGGGATGTCTTAGAGAGGCAGAGTCTCTCAGAACTAAAGATGGGCAGAGCTGTGAAAGAATGTATAAAAAGATTGTGGAATGCTTTAAAAACAATGTTCCTCAACGTCAAATTGCAAATCTCATCATCTACAGTGCATAACATCATCAAATGTTTCAGAGAAACTGGATAAATCTCTGTGCGTAAGGGACAAGGCCGAAGACCTTTATTGGATGCCCGTGGTCTTCGGGCCCTCAGACGACACTGCATCACTCATCGGCATGATTGTGTCAATGACATTACTAAATGGGCCCAGGAATACTTCCAGAAACCACTGTCAGTAAACACAATCCGCCGTGCCATCTGCAGATGCCAACTAAAGCTCTATCATGCAAAAAGGAAGCCATATGTGAACATGGTCCAGAAGCACTGTTGTGTCCTGTGGGCCAAGGCTCAGAAAAGTGGAAAAGTGTTCTATGGTCAGACGAGTCCAAATTTGACATTCTTGTTGGAAATCACGGACGCCGTGTCCTCCGGGCTAAAGAGGAGGGAGACCTTCCAGCGTGTTATCAGTGTTCAGTTCAAAAGCCAGCATTTCTGATGGTATGGGGGTGCATAAGTGCATAAGGTATGGACAGCTTGCATGTTTTGGAAGGCACTGTGAATGCTGAAAGGTATATAAAGGTTTTAGAGCAACATATGCTCCCCTCCAGACGACGTCTATTTCAGGGAAGGCCTTGTGTATTTCAGCAGGACAATGCACAGCCACATATTGCAGCTATTACAACAGCATGGCTTCGTCGTAGAGGGTTCAGGTGCTAAATTGGCCTGCCTGCAGTCCAGATGTTTCACCTATAGAGAACATTTGGTGCATCATTAAACGAAATACGTCAAAGATGACTACGAACTCTTCAGCGGTTGGAAACCTATATCAGGCAAGAATGGGACCAAATTTCAACACCAAAACTCCAGAAACTCATTAGCTCATGAGCTCATTTTGTGCATAAAATTTTAAAATTTCTCAGTTGAAACATTTGTTATGTTATCTAATGTTCTTTTGTGAATAATATATTGGCTCATGTGATTTGAAAGTCTTTTAGTTTTCATTTTATTCAAATTTAAAAAATGTCCCAACATTTCCGGAATTCGTGTTGTAGTATTACTTACTTTTAGAGTGCTTTTGTATCCATTTTGGATCTCAGCTCCTGGTCACTTAATGCTTTTATTTTTTTGGAAAAAGAAAAGAGCAGCATGATTTTTGCTAAATATATTCTTCTTTGTTGACAAAAGAAAATAACATCACACAGAACTTTTTTGGTCAAATATTACCATATTCTGATTAGAAAATCACCCGACATACTCTTTGTTTATTATCCTCACCTTAGAACAGGCATAGAGGTGTCAGTATATGAATAATGTGTTTCTGTGTGCTCTCTCTTCTCCCTGAACAGGTAAAGAAGTCCGTTTCTGCACACCTGTGCACAGTGGCTGATTTTGCCATCGAGATGTTTGACGTCCTGGATGCAATCAACTACCAGTCCTACAATGACTTTGTGCTTCGAGTTGGTGAGTGACCTTGTTTGAGTGAGGTGTCAGCCATGTGTTTGTGTGAGTCAATGTGCGTAAATGAGTGTGCGTTCTTGTGTACGAGTAAAGGAAATTCGTCAGTGAGTGTACACATTGTGCCGGACATCCCGCATCCAGTAGGATGTCCTGAGTGTAACATATTTTGTAGGGAACAGATTACATATAACAAACATTTAATTGCACTAATCCACAATAACGAATCATCTACACTACACGTCATTAAAAAATGCAAAACATTCTTGTCATGAATTTTCAGGCCATATTTTCAGTAAAAAATAATAAGATAAAATTATACTATTTTTATAAACATTACAGCTCAAAAGTTTTTGGTTCATTATGTTTTTTGGAAAGAAATTAACCAAGGACACATTAAATTGATCAAAAGTGGCAGTAAAGACATTTATAAAAAAATAAATATTTCTCTTTCAAATAAATGCTGTTCTTTTAAACTTTCTATTCATCATAGAATCCTGACGAAAAATGTATCACAGTTTCCACAAAAATATTAAGCAGCACAACTGTTTTCAACGCTGATAATAATCAGAAATGTTTCTTGATCATCAAATCAGCATATTAGAATGATTTCTGAAGGATCATGTGACACTGAAGACTGGAGTAATGATGCTGAAAATTCAGCTTTGATCACAGGAATAAATTGCATTTTTCAAATATGTTCAAATAGAAAATATTTTTTTATTATTGTAATAATATTTCACAATTTTACTGTATTTTTGATCAAATAAATGTGAACATAGGAGACACAAAAATCCTCCCAACCCCATATTTTTGAACGGAAGTCTGTTTTTCATGGAAAAATTAGAGATAAGGGAAGTTAAATCTGATTACTGACTGATTTGATTAATTGATCAGGTATCAACGTGGGTCCAGTGGTTGCTGGAGTGATCGGGGCTCGCAGGCCTCAGTACGACATCTGGGGAAACACAGTCAATGTCGCCAGCAGAATGGACAGCACGGGAGTTCAGGGCAAAATACAGGTAACACACTGTGACTTACACAACCC
This sequence comes from Anabarilius grahami, assembly GCA_003731715.1. Classification (NCBI taxonomy): domain Eukaryota; kingdom Metazoa; phylum Chordata; class Actinopteri; order Cypriniformes; family Xenocyprididae; genus Anabarilius; species Anabarilius grahami. The sequence continues at coordinate 558,141 of RJVU01049825.1, forward strand.
TTACAAAAATTATTTTAAGTACACTTAAGTAAAGTTCAAGTATATTTTTAGGTATACCTTATGTAGTAACTGTACTAATATTAATGCACTACTTGTAAGTGTAGGATTTCAATACTACTTGAGACTAAATTGGCCCACTTTTTAAGTGTATAAATGTATACTTTTAAGTATAACAGTATTAAACTTTGAGTACACAACTAGTTTACAACTCTTTTGTACTGCAACTATGCTACGAGTGAACTCATAGGTATACTGATAGTTTGCTAGTTAAATACATGTAGAATAATTTTTAGTTTATAAAAGTACACTTTGAAGTATACTCTCAGTAAACTACTAGTTTAGTAGTTTTATACTGCAGGTATACTTGTAAGTTTTCTTTTAGTGAACTTAACATCATACTTTTTTTATATATTGTTTTTGTACTATGTTCCTATTTAGGTATTTTTATACTTGATATATATCTTTAACTGTACTTTAACTCTTTCTCCGCCGGTGTTTTTTTTTTTTTAGTTGCCAGCCAGCACCAGCATTTTTGATCATTTTCACTCTGCAACTACAACTTTCATGGCCCCAGAGTATTTTGTTGAATGAATATCTTAACATGCAATATTTAAAAAAAGGAACAGAGCTTCTGCTTAAAAAAAAAAAAAATCTAGCTTCATGCATTTGTTTTTTATCAACACTTGAATGTCGATATGTTTCATAAAAAAGCAACATTTTGAACAAAAAGTTACGAAAATCGCATTTTTGTCAAAAACTTCATCCGGATCGGATTCAGAACGATGATCAAAACATAGATGGAGTAGATTGAGTCCATCAACACCCCCAACACCCCCTCTTCAAGGGTTCGACATTTCATTCTGTAACGTTTGACAGTTTTGATTTATATGCTGTTTAATGTTTGATGACCGCGTAATTTTATATGTGCATAAGCAATGCTTCTATCGCTTGTCTCTGCTTCTTCTTCGCCTGTGTTTTGATCCAGAGATTCTGTACTCTTTCAGAAGATGCATAATAGTGCCCCCTACTGTATAACAGTGAAAACATGGATTGACGGAAAATAAATGACGGAAAATTCCGTCAATGGCGGGGAAAGAGTTAAGTAGATTTGAAGTAAATTCCTATGTACACTACCAGTGGACTACACAAAAATTCACATACTCAGAATTAGGAACATATCTGTTTTCTTTATAAATCAGTATTTTTAAGCAATGTAAGTTTATAAGACAGTATGTAAAACTGTGGGGGAAAAGTATTTAATAGGATACTTAATCAAAAGAGTAAACACAAGCCAAGTATACTTTAAATACTTAATTATGCTTTTAAGTATATCTCAATCAAATGATTGAGTACAAGTATAGGCCAAATATACTTAGACTTTTCTGTCAATATAAGTCAAGTATACTTAAAGGCTTAGTTCACCCAAAAATGAAAATTCTGTCATTATTTACTCACCCTCATGTCGTTCCACACCCGTAAGTCTTTAGTTCATTTTCGGAAGACAAATTAAGATATTTTTGATGAAATCCGAGAGATTTCTGTCCCTCCATAGACGCGACTACCACTTTGACGCTTCAAAAACTTCATAAAGAGATCGTAAAACGAATTTATATGAATTGAGGTGTTTAGTCGAAATTTTCTGAACATACACGATTGCTTTATATGATGAACAGATTTAATTTAGGCTTTTATTCACATATAAACATTGATCAGCGAACATAAACAGAAGCTCAACTGAACCTGCTTCATGCAACAAACCTCTTGCAGAAGCTCAAACGTGCTGCGTAACACGAGAATGAACCTCATTGGTTCTTGCTGAAGCTCAAACGTGCTGCGTAGCACGAGAATTGACCTCATTGGTTCTTGCTGAAGCTCAAACGTGCTGCGTAACACGAGAATGAACCTCATTGGTTCTTGCTGAAGCTCAAACGTGTTGCGTAACACAAGAATGAACCTCACTGGTTCCTGCGGAAGCTCAAACGTGCTGCGTAACACTAGAATGAACCTCATTGGTTCCTGCGGAGGCTCAAACGTGCTGCGTAACACTAGAATGAACCTCATTGGTTCCTGCGGAAGCTCAAACGTGCTGCGTAACATGAGAATGAACCTCATTGGTTCTTGTTGAAGCTCAAACGTGCTGCGTAACACGAGAATGAACCTCATTGGTTCCTGCAGAAGCTCAAACATGCTGCGTAACACGAGAATGAACCTCATTGGTTCCTGCAGAAGCTCAAACGTGCTGCGTAACATGAGAACGAACCTCATTGGTTCTTGTTGAAGCTCAAACGTGCTGCGTAACACGAGAATGAACCTCATTGGTTCTTGTTGAAGCTCAAACGTGCTGCGTAACACTAGAATGAACCTCATTGGTTCCTGCGGAAGCTCAAACGTGCTGCGTAACACGAGAATGAACCTCATTGTTTCCTGCGGAAGCTCAAACGTGCTGTGTAACACGAGAATGAACCTCATTGGTTCTTGCTGAAGCTCAAACGTGCTGCGTAACACTAGAATGAACCTCATTTGTTTTTGCAGAAGCTCAAACGTGCTGCGTAACACGAGAATGAACCTCATTGGTTCTTGCTGAAGCTCAAACGTGCTGCGTAACACGAGAATGAACCTCATTGGTTCTTGCTGAAGCTCAAACGTGCTGCGTAACACTAGAATGAACCTCATTTGTTCTTGCAGAAGCTCAATGGTGCTGCGTAACATGAGAATCAACCTCATTTGTTCTTGCAGAAGCTCAATTGTGCTGCGTAACACGAGAATGAACCTCATTGGTTCTTGCAGAAGCTCAAACGTGCTGCGTAACACGAGAATGAACCTCATTGTTTTCGCAAGTGTCAAGCAAACATGCTTGAGCTTCCATTGGTTTACCACAATTGATGTGTGAGTTGATGAATGTGAATAAAAGCCTAAATTCAATCTGTTCATCATATAAAGCAACCAAGTCTCTTCAAAATGTTAAATTTTTGGGTGAACTAACCCTTTAAGTGTAATTTTAAGTATATTTCTGAGAAGTACATAAAAAGTAGCAGCATGCCACTCCAAACACATCTGAATTTACTTTGCTTCTACATTTCCAGGTGACAGAGGATGTCTTCCGCCTACTCTCCGGTTATTATCACTTCCTGTGTCGTGGCCAGGTCAGCGTGAAGGGCAAAGGTGAAATGCTCACCTACTTTCTGGAGGGCCGAACTCCGCAAGGCACGCTCCACACGCAATCCAAGAGTTTGGAACGCGGGTCGAGCCCTTGCATCCGGACCAAGCTGGGGTCCGCGCCCGCTGTCAGCAGTTATGGTGTGAAAAGTCACACCGTAGGGCACATTAGCACCCCAAATAACAGCATTCTGTACCTGCCCTCCGTATCCGTCGACATGGAGATGGAGGTGTGATCGCCAAGTAGATGGGTTCGACGGTGATCAATCGATGCATTAGTAAATCAGAGGCAGGGAGGGAAACCGAACACAAGGTAGGAAGTGGGATGAAGAACGCGGAGAGACGGGACAGTTTTGCACTGAGGAGAGAAACATTCAAACATGCCAAACTGAGAAAAGCCCTGCCCCTTCACGCAATTACATAATAAGCATGTATGTCTTTACGTCTGCACGTATGCGTGTGTTTTATTGAGTCTTCCCCAGACCAACAGGATATCAGGGTCTCCTACACGGGAGCATGCGATCTACTGCAAAGGCAGCTTCACACCAGCCGAGGAGACATGTATCCAGCGTGTGTGTGTCTGTGTGTGTGTGTTTTATCTTGCAACTGAAAATGTCAAGAGATGCCACGGTGATGAATACTTCGAACACGTGAGCGGTGAGGACCAAACGTTCCGATTCAAAACAGCGCTGTATTTTGTACGTGACTGAGTCAGGCGACGAAAGGGAGAAACACGTGTTGTTGTTTTTTTGTTTTTTTTTAAGACAAAGGGAAAAAATGGTTCCTCATATTGAGATGTGCTTTGAATAAATTGTTTACATGAAGAACACGTCACGGGTTTACAGACCTGATAGCAAAGTAATTCCCAGCTCTTCAATTTTCAGGCACTCGTCTGCGGTGGCGGAGCTAGAGAGAGAAAGAGAGACAGATCGGCAGAAATACTAAACAACCGCAGTGAATCAGAGACTGCAATGATTTACTAGCAAACGCTAACGCTATGCTGTTTTGTAATCATTTACAGAAAGTCGGTCGAGTTGGTGACGTGGGTAAATGTTTAACTTTGCGTGGGTTGAATCAGCACAGTTTTCCTGTATGTGATGTGAGTACGCACTTGGTGCTTGGACAAAACATCTGTATGCATTTGCTGCTGCCCTTTGCCCTCTGGGATATCCTTTCCAGTAATAACATGACAATAGAGCCAATGTGAAATATTCTTCTGTTTGATAAGTATCAAGGACACAAAATACCGATACAATCGCTTCACTGCTTGAGAAGCCAGCACAATCGAAGCTGTGTCACTGATAAAAGCAACCAAATTTGCTTCCAGTACGTGATAAATTGGCGTAATATAAGTACATCTATTCCACATTTACTTTCTCTGTGGTTTTTCAAAGTGGCACTTAGATTTCAGATTCTCCTATCAACGGTAGCATCTCTCACTGTGCTTGCGGAACGATCTTTAACGCGCGGTTGAACATGCATGATATTTTAGCGCTGGATGTGTCATGTGCTCTGTAGGTCTTAGGTTAAACATCTGGATTTTAGTGCATCTGTTTCAGAGCATGCTATCGGTTTCGAAAGCCTCACGAGCCTCATTTCATACGATCTAAGAAATATCTTTTGGTTTACTTTATGTGCTGTTACTGTATCTTTGATAGATTTCCCATGATGCCTAGGGAATGAAGTTTGGCTTCAAGCATGCCGTTCTGCATGTCCCTCTCAGCATGCCGTAATTCCGTCACGTCGCACTATTTGATGACTGATTTGTGTCTCTAATGCATGCCTACTGCAAAAACAAACCAAGGGTGATAAGTGTCGAAGATATGTTGCGAAACATGCTTTAGTAGCACTGCATGAGCCCAGAATAATGGCCTTGATGAAACGAACCATCTTTTTTTTGAATCATAATCTTTATCCGACGGCGTATCCGCTTACCTGTTCCATGCGTGGTGCTGTGGGGAAAGCTTTCTGGGAGTTTTGTAGCATTGGCGCCTTGTCGAGCTCTTGAAGTGACTGCCTTTTTATCCAGGGTCTGTAAGAAAAAGTGTATTTATTTGAATATGTGCCAACACACATGGTTACCAACATATCAAACTGCGTTCTTTTATAGCGTAACTTTGCGACATTGTGTGCATTTCCAACTGTACTCTCATATGGACGTGGGGCTTAATACTGACTCGCAAATGGGCTATTCCTTTTTATTTCGATGTTTCTTTCATGTATTCAGGAATGCTCTCTCTCTGATTATACTTTTGGCCGCATTTAGCTTCATTTACCATCGATACGGAATTTCGCATACCGTATTTATTAACGCAAAGTAAGGAGCTGTCCATTCGAATTCCATATCTGTAGTTTTTCAGTTTTTGTTTAATGAATATGAATGCCAAAATGCTTATTGTAACACTGAATATTTCAGATTCTATGATCCAACAAATGTAGCCAAACAGCTAAATGGTTCTATTTGATATGGCTTAATATGATCTATTTTGACTACAGTGGCCTAACTTACTGATGTTATGAACATTAATGATATATTAACTTTAATAATGCATAAAGTGTGCACAGTAAAATCATAGAATAGATTTTCATGTCGATTAGATATTTTCATATTTGATACGGGTCAAAATTATTGTACGTATTAAATATATTGTAGAGTAAACAAAAAGAGTATTTTATTGATGATTTGTAATATTTGTGCTATTTTTGGGGTTGCAATGTATTTATTGAGATGGTTCTATGTGAATGTAAATTTCATATTGAGATCTTTTATACTTGTGTTTGCACTGTTCGGGAATAAAATAACAATGAGAGATGACGTTGGGCTTCTGCGTGTTGTTTGCGACGATCTGTGTTGCCGTGGCCTTGACCTTGAATAAGGAGACATCAATCTATGGACTGATTGTGAGAGTGAACGACCGGCGAGTTATGATCTTGCATAACTCGAGAAAAACAACTGGGGCAAACAAGGAAGTCAGTTTGGTCAGTTGAGTCAATTTGGTAATAATTTTATTTTATTTTATTTTATTTTACCAGTGTCCTGTCCTACAAAAGTCCATGCCTTCCTGCTGGGGTATTTGCATTAGATTAGGTGCTTGTATATTTGTGTGAAATAAACATCAGTGATTCAGAACATTGAGGCTTTAGGAACTGCCGTAGATCCGGCCTATTGTCCCACTTCTCTTTTCTGCATATTTCCTCAGTTTTCAGACTGAAAGCGATTTCCCATATACAGGATGTACCCGTTCCGAAGCATTTTGGGGAACAGGGGAAAACAAAAGAGTCTTATCAAGCTGGCATGTGTAAGCAGCAAATAGACAGGATGTGGCATATCATACTGCCGGAAACAACTGTATGAGAAAAAAACTCATATACACAATCACATCAGGCCAGGGTGTCAGGATGGATGGACCTTTCAGCATGACACAGAGAGAACCACTCTCGTTGCCAAAGTTACTGGTTATTGTGGTCTGCTGAGGTCAAATGATCACTCTTAACTTGCAATAGTGTCAACCTGACATGATCCTAGTAAAAACAACCCTCCACAACAACAGAGGAAAAATAAATACGACTGCTAAAGGAATTTCGCCCCCCAAAAAAGTCATTATTTACTCAACCTCATGTTGTTTTAAACCCGCATGACATTTCTGCACTCTTAAAAACTCTGGTTCTGTCAGGCACCTCCTATACTGTACAGTAAAGGACCTTTTTAGAACATTTTATGGATTTATTTATTTTAAATTTTAATACAATTTTATGAATGAAACTGCTTGTAAACATACTTTATCACTACAAAAATTGAAATAACTGTTAAACACAAAAGTATCGTGCACTTATTTAAGACATTTCTCCTTTTTGTCATAATAAAAGGATTTTTAAAATTGAGTCAAGAACACTAGGGTTCTAAATAGAACCCCACTGAGAGTTTGTGGAACAAAAGTGTAAACTCATGAAATGGGCAAAATAAGCTTGCGCAATTTGCATATGAGGTGCATGGAGATGATGGAAAAACACAGAGAGCAGCAGCTTTCATTTCTGATCTGATAGTCATAAGACCACGCCGAACGCATTGAGTGTGTGTTAGAAATCAGGAATGGTGAGAGAACTTTGTTGCAAGTTTGGTTTGAGGACGAAAAACATACCAAGCACAAAGTTTAAATCCCGTCTGACTAGCGCGCTTCCCATAACGTTTACGCATTAGGTTAGTAGGCGGAGAATAGGTGGTCTTTTGTGGCTGTTCGAGTGCATTCGACCACATGAGTGTTTGCACTACGAAAGCAAACCGATCGAATACATTTTCGGCTACCTCTGGTCTGGAAGTGATCAAAAGTGGACAAGCTCAAAACGTTTAAGTTCCCATTTACACCTGTATTTAGTGTTGTCCGCTTGTGATCCGATCGACCAAAACACATCTTAATACCAGGTGTAAACAGGGCTTATAATAAATTGGTGCATGACGCCAACTCGACAGCACCTGTCCCCATTAATTTTCATTCTATGGAAGAGCAGGCGAATTCTCTATGAGTTTCTGTGAGTGTTCAACAGAAGAAAGAAAGTCACAGCGAGAGGGTGAGAAAATGATGACAGAATATCTTTTGTGCGTGTGTGTCACTATGCAGGAATGAATGCAATGGAATAATCAGCCCTGCCTATCGAACCTATTGTGAGTTAACAAGGAGCTTTGCTTATGGAAAATCTCCGGTCTTTATCCCTGTACCTGTCGTGTATCTCACATACTGCAGCAGTGTCAGATCAGGCCTGGGCTTGCCTTTCTAGCACTTAACCAAACCCATTCCTTTCCTCATCTCTCAAATGATAATCTCTGCCCTCCAGCACATCAGCGCTCACAATGACTTTCGTATGAAGATGCTCTCACTCACTCCCATTTTTCCTCCCATCAAACAACTTGCCAGAACTTGTCTTTTCCCCCTTTTTAACCGTCAGTCCCCTTTTACTGGAAACTGTAAATGGTTCCTGCTAAACGAAGATGTGTGTGTGTGTAGACTGTGTATATGCTGATGAGTAAGGCGTAGGAGTGTTTATTACCTGAGGGGAGGAAATGACTCATGACTTTTTTATGGCTGACATACCAAGATAAACAACAGCGCTAACAGGCCATCAGCTTGCACACTTCAAACCCAGCCGCTGTTTAGATCACAACTACGCAGCTACTTGATTGGATAAGACGGTCTGAGATCAGCGTGGGGCTAATGATCAATTTCCACTTCAAGTTAGCCAACTGAACAATCGTGACAAAACACACAACGCTTTCAGGTGTACAGTACAGGTGATTTCAGTATATCTGATAAGAGAATCCAACGGTGGACCCAAAGCTGCCAAAGACTGGATTTGTGATGCACTGATTGTGTCATAGTTTGATTTATGTAATGTATGGAGTGCTCTTATTTAAGATCATAAAACACACAAATAAATCATAAAAACTGTCATAGCACTGATTGTGTTAATGGCTGTTGAATGCTGAACACGCTATATGCAAAATACATATGTTGCTATTTGATATGTTGATCAACTTTTTACTTAAAGGATTAGTTCACTTCAGAATTCAAATTTCCTGATAATTTACTCACCCCCATGTCATCCAAGATGTTTATGTCTTTCTTCCTTCAGTCGAAAAGAAATGAAGGTTTTTGAGGAAAACATTCCAGGATTTTTCTCCATATAGTGGACTTCACTGGGGTTCAACGGGTTGAAGGTCCAAATGTCAGTTTCAGTGCAGCTTCAAAGAGCTCTACATGATCCCAGACGAGGAATAAGAGTCTTATCTAGCGAAAGGATCGGTCACTTTCTAAAAAAATATATATATATATATACTTTTTAACCCAAATGCTCATCTTGCACTGCTCTGCGATGTGCCACGCATTATGTAATCACGTTGGAAAAGTCACGCGTAGGCGGATGTATCACGGTAGGGTGAAAAACTCAAAATCTAATTTTCTCCTCCAACTTCAAAATCGTCCGATATCATTGTTTTACTTTTTATTTTTTTTTTGGAAAGGCCATTAGTCTTTGCAAGTTTGTAAACACTGGATCGGTACTTCCGCCTATGTCACGAGATCTGTATGTTCCGTCTATGTGACTTTTCCAACATGATTACATAATGTGTGGCACATAAATTATTATTTTTTTTTTTAGAAAATGACTGATCGTTTCACTAGATAAGACCCTTATTTTTTGTCTGGGATCATGTAGAGCTCTTTGAAGCTGCACTGAAACTGACATTTGGACCTTCAACCCGTTGAACCCCAGTGAAGTCCACTATATGGAGAAAAATCCTGGAATGTTTTCCACAAAAACCTTAATTTCTTTTCGACTGAAGAAAGAAAGACATAAACATCTTGGATGACATGGGGGTGAGTCAATTATCAGGAAATTTGAATTCTGAAGTGAACTAATCCTTTAACATAAATGTTTTTGTTCAATTTACAGAAAATGTAACATTTGTCAATAACAAAAAACAACATATAATCTCAAAAATTGCTAGTCTTTTCTGAGAAACAGCTCTATTTAGACTAAGGGGCATTCATGACACCATTTTCTAAAAACTGAAAGATTTATGAGTTTTGGCCGTTCATTTACATTACAGCGGTGTTTTGGGGTCCTAAAAAACACCGACATTTGAAAACAGATTTCAAAGTGCAAGTTTTTGAAAATGGTTTTCATCTCTGTGTAAACTACAAAAGTGCAAATTTGTAAAACAGTGTCAGCATGCGTGTTCAGTCTATAAGCATGTAGTTTCTTTAAAAAGTGACATCGCCATCTACTGGCCTGGCATGAATAATACAGCGTTTTTTTGTCTTTTTTCGGATCCGCGTGAATGGGGATCATTTTGACAATGTTGCCATCTGTACGCAAAAAATGCAAAGGAACTTTTCCTTTTTAGTACATTGTTGTCGTGTAAATGTACCCTAAATTTGCAACCCTGTTACTCATTCTAGCATATTTTAAAAAATGTATTTATAATTCGTTTTTATTTAATAGTTATTTTTTGTTTATTGTTATAACTTTGTTTTGAAAAAAAGGTTTTGGACAAAGATTTTGGTAACAGGGTTGAAAAAAAAAATCACTTTAAATGAAGATGAAAATAAAGCAAATCATGTAAACTCATATCCAACTTTGTTCAAAGTGAAGCACCTCTTTTCACAGGCCATTTGCTGAAAAAGGATTTTCATTTACTTCTTTTAATTTTTCAAGAGTTTCCTCTTTGTGAAATGTGCCACACGTTCCAGTTTGCCCTCAAAAATACAATGAAGCCTTTCGTCGGTGTCTCCTTGTTAGGATCTGCAATCTGCATCATCAATCACACTCTCAAACAATGAAACTCAGTTGCAAGGATTAACAAGCTCAAACTTGGCAACATTAAAGATACCAAAATAGCAGCAAAACAGACTCCACCATTCATTTAACAATACGATGAGTTTGGCACAGCAGGTCGCAATGTAATGGGCTTTTGGCAGATCATCATCCACTTTACTGCCACCAACAAAAAGCATGACTCACCAGTATAATAATTAAATTAAAGTATTAACTATAAGACGTTTAGTTGTAAGATTTTACTGAAGCAGGTGATCAGGAATAATCAGAGAACTAAGAGGTCATTGTCATCTAAATGGAATGTTTCATGAGGATCGCTGCAGTAAATCTGAAGAAATGTCATTCTTTATACCGAAGTCAGAGCTTACTAACATGAGGGAGGTATTTTTATAGATGGGTAAATTGTTGACTCTTTATCATTATTTCAAAAATTGTTGTAAGACTAGCTGGCGACAGATCTAATTTATGCAAGAACTTTATTTAAAACTGATTATTCTTCAATAAAGTGAACAATTTAAAGTTACAAAAACATTATATTGTATTTATGACTTTAAATTTAGCACCAAAAATTTTTTTTTTAAAATGTGTTTGTGTGTCTGTATTCCTGTCAAATAAGGGTTCAGTCACTAGCTATGTTGCCATCCACCTATTTTTATGTGAATTTTGGGATATCGAATAACAAAATGCTGGATGAAAATGCCAAGGTGCACAAAAATATGTATGTGCTCAATTTAGGTGGTTAATGTTTTTATCCGATTAAGCATGAGCATAAACTATGATAGAAAAACAAAAAACTCTTGATGGCCAACAAAAAAACTAATGCAAAAATGCAAAAACTTTGCATTAACAGAGGATGTGATTGATAACTGGATTTATTGGAATCATCATAAGGGGTTGGTTGAGCTGTTACAACTATCCCCACCCCCAAACAGCCATAACATAGATAACTGTTTTAGCATGTGGGTTTGAACTTAGCATGAATGCTAAGCATCAGATTAAACTAAAAAAATGGCTACTTTAGGTTATGCAAGTCAAATAACTATCTACAATACAATGATTGCAAGGGCGAAAAACTCCATCTCATTTATTCCTCCAACTTCAAAATCGTCCGTCATCGTTGTTTTAATTTTTTTTGTAAAGGCCGTTTGACTTCGTTTTTGCACGTTCGCTTTGTAGACATTGGGTCGGTACTAGCATCACACGTGACCTTTCCAACATGATTACGTAATGTGTGGCGCATCGCAGAGCAGTGCAAGATGAGCATTTGTGGTTAAAATATTTTTATTTATTTTAAATTTTTTTTAGAAAGTGACCAATCGTTTCACTAGATCAGCCCCTTATTCCTCGTCTGGGATCTTGTAGAGCTCTTTGAAGCTGCACTGAAACTGACATTTGGACCTTCAACCCGTTGAACCCCAGTGAAGTCCACTATATGGAGAAAAATCCTGGAATGTTTTCCTCAAAAAACGTAATTTCTTTGGAACCATTGCATCTTTGTAACCGTAACATCTTGGAAGACATGGGGGTGAGTAAATTATCAGGAAATTTTAATTCTGAATTGAACTAATCATTTTAGATGGTGATGCAAGTGTATGATATTGATGACATCACCACAGCTCTTTTCTGACTTGTCAAACTGACAGCGTTGCAACTGTCTTCCCCTATGGCTTTTTATGCTTTTTAATAAATATACCCATAGAGAGTGGTCAAAATCACTGCTGTTTTTTTAACTGTATTTTTGTCAAAGAATCCTAACAAAAAGTCTGTTTCCCCCAAAATATTAAGCAGCACAACTTTTTTCAACATTCATAATAATAATGATAAATAAATATTTCTTGAGCAGCAAATCAGCATATTAGAATGATTTCTGAAGGATCATGTGACACTGAAGACTGGAGTATACAGTAGATGCGTTCACGCCATATCGTAATTCCTTTATCTACGAGATTCTGGCTCGTAAAAAGCGTTCACGTCCTCGTAGAGCTCGTAATTACAGCTTGTAAGCTGGGAGTTTTCTGAAAGCTCCCACATGTACCACGTGGCCGCTGTACCACCTGACCGCTGTAGATTAATTTTGGCGTTGATAGTGGTGCCATAGAAACGCAACATTCCCAGTCAAAGGACGTGAACAGCTCCGAATAAAATGTCACGTAAGCTGTCATCTCAAGATTCCGGTAAATACAAGGTGGTGTGAACGCAGCATTATGATGCTGAAAATTCAGCTTTGCCATGACAGGAATAAATGACATTTTAAAGTGCCCCTATTATGCCTTTTTTAAGGTTCCTAATATTGTTTTGGGAATCTCCTACAACAGGTTTACATGCTTGTAAGGTCAAAAAACACTTTCTTTTTCTCATAATATACATTTCATTTCACCTCAGTTCTCAATGATTCATAAAGATTCGTTAGAAGCAGTTCAAAGAATCAGTCTCTCTAAACCCCTCCTTTCCATGAGCCTACTCTGCTCTGATTGGTCAGATGGCCCAATCCTTTGTGATTGGTCTACTGCGCGCACCGCGTGCCCTTTGCCATAACTGAATGACAGCTATCAATTCGCAAGACATTGTATACAATGTATGGACAGAAAAGATAACATCGATTTTACCGTATCAATTCGAGCCCGAACCCGACGATGAAACGTCTGAAGTAGTCGATCAACCAGAAACTGATTCGTAATCACGACTGGAGTACGACGTTTCCCTGTGATAAGTGTCACCTTAGTTTGTGTCATTTATAAGACGTGATAGCAGCGTCACTGTTATACTTTATGTAGGTGCACCTGGGAGAATTCTATCAGAATGCCAAGCGAAGCTGAAAACCTCGAACATAAGATAAACATTTAGGCCAGACAGACTTTTTCGTCATAACTATTAACAAAGTAAAATGGCTATCATTGTTTGACATTACAATGTTTAAAGAGAGAATACTTCTATTACAATACAGATAGAGCTCCACTCTACCGTAATAAAAAAAAACGCAGAGGAAAAAAACTGTTTGTTTAACAGTTATGCAAGTGAACCGGGCCCACAGCTACGTTGTAAACTCCCAAGTTAGCCGAGCACAAACGTGAATAGCTGATAATGCATTTTTAGACAATATTGGACCCACATCTAGGGCTGGGCGATATATCGCATGCGATTGTCACGCGCATTTCGTCAGTAAAGCCGGTTCCCTGATTACCGCTAAATCGCCATCACCTGCTTTCAAATGGAGCGCCATTTAATAGACAGAACCGTAGTTCACTGACAAGCTACGCAATATCACGTTCATTATCGTAGATGAATCGCCTTCGATAATGAACGCGATATTGCGTAGCTTGTCAGTGATCTACGGTTCTGTCTATTAAATGCCGCTCCATTTGAAAGCAGGTGATGGCGATTTAACGGTAATCAGGGAACCGGCTTTACTGACGAAATGCGCGTGACAATCGCATGCGATATATCGCCCAGCCCTACCCACATCTGAATAGCAGAACTACAGAAGCGTGAGTTAGCCGGTTAGCAAGAGACATACAGACTAGGGTGTACGTTACACAACATAACATACAAAACTACAAATTTTGAACGAACGCTAGAAAAGATTGTACTGCTGTGGTATTGTTGATTGAAAAAAATAATTTTCCCTGGCGTCTGCGTGCACAATAAGTTGGCAGGCAATATGCTAATGTTTCGTCTTGACGTCACAACGATACAACTTGGGATTCGTTTTACAAACGACTCGTTTAATTGACTCAGAGTCGACTCTTACTTTTGAGAGACAATAACTTTATATACGGTGCACTTTCAGATTTAAAACTTTGCAGGATNGGCGGTTTTACAGATACTAGAAACATGACTTTCAAATGAAAGATTGGTATCAAAGAGCAAACCCAGGTTCCTAACTGAGGACGAATAAAAGGGGCACTTTAAAAGATATTAACATTTAAAACAATCTTGATGAGCATAAGATACTTCTTTCATAAACAAAAAAACAAACCAACCCTAAACTTTTGAATATCTGCAGATTATGTTCGTTCTGCGTCATGAAACTTGCATTCCGCAGGAGTGGCAGGACTCTGACGTGTCTACATAATTGTATTGCATTGCAGGTTACTTCAATTCTGTCAGGTTTAATGAGTGATCTGTAACAGGGTAAAGAAGTCAAAAGTCAAGCTTTTTTTTCATTACAACATCTGCATTTCAACATCTCTGGTGTCCAGCGTGTACTGACATACACTCTCTCATTTGCAGGAGTTTGTCTGTATGTGTGTGTGTGTGTGTGTCAGTGTATGTATATAAATGAGTGTTAGATATGCCTGGACTTTACCGTTGGCCAAATAAACACATTTCGTTAGGCCATTCCCATGCTGGCTGGAGAGACGAGCCAGAGGAAGCCACACACAATGGAGGCCTGCGCATGAGAGCGCATACAAGAAGGTTTTCCCAGACACACTTGCACACACACACACAAAAAAATCATTTTGACACACTGACTTCTATGCATTATGCATACATAACCACAAGTATACACTACATCCAAACCAATAATGGGGTCAAACTACTGCTGTTCATTTACAGACCACAACAATCTCCAGAAGTACATAGTGTACATAACAGCAACCTAGGAAGAAGGAATTTCTTCGGGTCCAGCGAGGTAAGAGTCATCCTATATGTGCGTGTACATCTCGGGAATAAAGGCTTGCATGAGAATTGATGGAAATGCACGCTGTGACAGGAGTTCTGGCACCGGGAACAGCTGCTTCTTTAAACAACAAACATGTGTGGTCACACCCACAATCATCTATGATATTTCTGATCCAAAGACATGTATTCATAACTAGCAAACATTTCACTCAACCCTCGGTGGCCAATGTGGGTAAAAAGTGGCACATATGACGGAGTGTGTGTGTGTGTGTGTACACGAGAGCTTGTGTATGTGTCATTTCAGTTTAAATGGTCTGTACAGCAGGAAGCTCTGGCTAAACTGATTGATCTCTTCATATGTGTGTGTTGCACAGACATCTGAAAGGATTTAAGATGCACTAATCACTAGATTATCATCCTTAGCCATGACTGACCCTAGAGAACATTCCAGCAGCAGGAATGGGAAAAATGTTGAGAGTTTTCACTTATATTACCTTACTTAACCTCTCTGGTAGAATGAGCATGAGGTGCAGTTTATTAAGAATATATAACATAATTTTTCATACTCAATTATCCTATTGGTTTTTTTATACCATTGTGATGCAACTAAAGAGAAAACACAACAGACTCACTGGATAATTGTGGCTCTACCTACAACTCCAAAAAACGTACCGATATATACAATTCACTGCAGTTTCCAGCTAGAAAGAACAATAGTGGCAGTAAAGCGCCAATAACTTTTAATCTGTATCACACAAAATATGATTACATGGGCAGATTATCAATTAATAAAGACTTTTTTTTGTGCAGTTTCTTACACAATACCGTTCAAAAGTTTGGGGTCATTAAGATTTTTTAATGTTTTAAAAGAAGTATCTTCTGCTCACCAAGCCTGCATTTATTTGATTAAAAATACAAACAAAAACAGTAATATTGTGAAATATTATTCCAATTTAAAACAGATGTTTTCTGTGTCAATATACAGTAAAGTGTCATTTATTCCTGTGATCAAAGCTGAATTTTCAGCATCATTACTCCAGTCTTCAGTGTCACATGATCCTTCAGAAATCACTCTAATATGATGATTTGATGCTCAAGAAACATTTATGATTATTATCAATGTTGAAAACGGTTATTTACATTTTTATTTCATGATGCTATGATGAATAGAAAGTTCAAAAGAACAGCATTTGTCTGAAATCTAAATCTTTTGTAACATTAAACACTACCGTTCAAAAGTTTGGGGTCAGTAAGAATTTTAATTTTGTTTTTGGGGGATAGAAATAAAATTAATCAATACTTTTATTCATCAAGGATGAGTTAAACTGATCAAAAGTTACAGTAAAGACAATTATAATGTTAGAAAATATTCTATTTTAAATAAATGCTGTTCTTTTGAACTTTCTATTCATCGAAGAGTTTTGCAAAAAATTTGTACACAACTGTTTTCAACATTGATAATAATAATGAATGTTTTTTGAGCATCAAATCATCATATTAGAATGATTTCTGAAGGATCATGTGACACTGAAGACTGGAGTAATGATGCTCATGATCACAGGAATAAATTACACTTTACTGTATATTGACATAGAAAACAGCTGTTTTAAATTGGAATAATGTATTTTTAATAATTTTTATTTTTAATCAAATAAATGCAGGCTTGGTGAGCAGAAGATACTTCTTTTAAAACATTAAAAAATCTTACTGACCCCAAACTTTTGAACGGTAGTGTATGTTATGACCTCAAAACACTTTTAGTGCGTGATTTATAAACTAACACAATACGTTTTGCATAGGGGTGCTCCGATCAGGATTTGTGGAGCTGATCAATGATCATTGATCACAGGAAGCAGTATCTGCTAGGGGTGTGATGAGACAGTTAGCTCACGAGATGAGATTTTTACACAGTATTTTTAAGAAATCCTCAATGACGAAATACACTATATTGCCAAAAGTTTTGGGACGCCTGCCTTTACGTGCACATGAACTTTAATGACATCCCATTCTTAATCCATAGGGTTTAATATGGAGTTGGCCCACCCTTTGCAGCTATAACAGCTTCAACTCTTCTGGGAAGGCTTTCAATTACCGAGCTCAGAGCCCTCTCCCCAGACAGCACGCCAAATGGTTTTTATTTCTATAAAAAGCTAAACGATGGTGGAGACATAATGTAAACGTAGCTGTGGCATGTTCTATCATCATTTCACCCTCGCACTCCGTCATGGCAATATCGCGAGACAGCTTTTCGCCTCAACGAGAAATCTCGTCACATTTTAATCTCACGGCACGAGATCTCATCACACCCTTAGTATCTGCCAATACAGATCAGCGATGCCGATTTATTTGAAGCCTTCTTTTTATCATGTAGAATTATTTATAGGGATGCTCAAATCAGGATTTTTACAGACATTAATTCAGGGCCTGAATTTCATTTTGGAAAATGGGGGGAATCCCAAACGTAGGTGACTCTTGTGGGGGGATTTTTTAATTTGAAGGGTGGAGGGGGTCTTTTTTTTAGACATTTTTCAAAAAAATTATTTTCATTTTTACAATGGGACAATTTTGTTGCAGAATAGCTTAAACAGGAATAGGTTGAATAGTCTTGTTAGGGTGGCAGGAAAAGTCATAGGAGTAAGTCAATTTCAGCCTATTGATATCTATCAGAGACAGGTTCTGAATAAGGCCAATTCAATTTTTTTTTAGAAATGTAGATCATCCATTATATAACGAATTTCAATTGTTGCCTTCTGGGTGTCATTTTAGGGTGCCAGGTGGTAGGGTTTTAAGTTTTTTTTGTTTCGGTGGATATTGGTTTAATGAACTCTAAATAGGATGTCTTTTTTGGTATGAACTTTGATGTGTGCAATATGCATTGTATATTGTTTGTGTATTATGTATTGTCTGTATGTCTGTTACCTTTTGCTGCAAAACTAGTTTCCCCTAAGGGGGACAATAAATGTAAACAAACAAACAAACAATACAAGGCTGATTTCTAACTTTGAATTGAATTCACAAAAAAGACAAGTAAATGGTCAGTAATAAGAACAAATAAACAATTTACAAGTAGTAGCACAAATAAATAAAATAGAATAAAGATACAAATGAAATCAACAGTGCTTTAAGTTTAAGTTTTTCAGGTAGGTCTAACAGTAGTATAGAGGTAAGAAATACTAAAGAAATTGAATAAGGAATCAAATGTAAAATAATACTGGGTAGTCTTCCCTGAATAAATTAAAGGGGCTCTATGTAAGATTTTTACTTTAATAAAGCATAAAAAGACCCCAATATGTTTGCAGATATTTAGGAAACATGCTAAGTTCACCTACTTGTTTCTCAGAAAAAACAATGCTACAGCCAGATATTCTACTTTGAAATGTGCGTTCCGTGTCGGAATGTCTGTTTTTGTTTTGGTCTGTGCGAAACCGTGTGCTGGCAGTTCATCCAATAGTATTTCGACATCACATGTTGCCAGTTGGCGTAAAACACAGCGTATTGCAGCCATGGAAACCAGCAAACAAACTGGGTCAGAGAATCGCAGATTCTACCTGACCTAAAAAAACCTATGCATCCATGTAAAAAAATCTATGAAAGACAGCATATTAAAACACAGATAAATCAACTCATCAGCTTACAATGTGTAAGTCTCTTCAGCTTTCATTGTCAATTGCGCTCCCTCTTGTTGCGTGTCCTGGCCACCGGCGTCTTTGAACGAGGGGGAGGGGCAAACAATATTTTGAATTTGGACTGCAGTACCTATTTCGACCACTGTCATTCCTACATAGAGCCCCTTTAAATACAGATTAATCCTTACTATTAAACTTACAAATGTTATTCATTCAAGAGCAAAGATAGAGAAAGTCAGATACAGCAGCAGGATTCTTAGGCTGCTGTCACTTTAAGACTGAATGCATGGACCCAATATACACATTCATTTTCTTTCTCAACTGTTTACGTTCACTTAAAGGGGACATATCATGAAAATCGGACTTTTTTCGTGTTTAAGTGCTATAATCGGGTCCCCGGTGCATCTACCAATTCAGAAAATGTGAAATAAGGACAACCCAGTAACTTTGTTTTGGTAAGCCGTTCTCTGCAAGCATGTGAAAAAACAAGCTGCTCAGTTTTCACTCCCCTAGTGACACAGGAAGGAGAACTTATTATAATATTACCGCCCCTTAATCTGCACGTTTACGCCCATGGCGCCGCCATTTTGTTTTTTCGTAAGTGACAACAGTGTACCATTTCTAACGTCATGGCATTTGAGCAAAGCATGCTAACTGTTCTGTCGTTGGCTGCACAGGTGAGCACAGAACACTATTTAGAGCAAGGGTGTCCAACCCTGCTCCTGGAGAGCTACCATCCTGCAGTTTGGCAAACAGGTACGCTATGTATAGTTGCCATCCATACAGGTTAACATGTCGGCACATGCTAGTCGATGAGTTGAATCAACTCCACAGCAACTACATAAATTTATCCACTAGCCATTCAGAAATGTCCAGTTTCATTCTAAAAGTTGTAACTTCTTCCCGAGTCTCTCCATCAGCATCGACTCCAGTTTAAACAATGTAAGGCTAAACACTGTTTTTGGCCATGTGAGACTCTCCAGCTTGTTTGCTGTTAAAGCTCCGCCCTCTTTTGGAAAGCACAGAACTTTTTAAGCCAATCACACGAGATGTAACTTACATGTGACTAATCACTCGATGTCATGACAACACTAAAAAGAAGGCGCACAATCCCAAACCCTTCACTGGTGACTGTCCTAAGCTATGGTGCGAAAGTCAACAAACATGGAAAAAATTCATGCTTTTAAGAAGCTTTAAAACAAATTGTTCACTAATAAAAGAAAAAAGCTGCAATACTCTGATTAAATATTAGCAATATATAGTGCATATTTGTACATTAGAATACACAGCTAATTTGAAATGGCTGTCAATGGACAAGATGCTTTTTGGGTGTTGTAATTACAACATCCACCATTAGGGGCTAACCTGCCATGCTAACCAGCTAAACCTTCATCCCTTTTTCACAAAAGAGAGAATAATGGTAAATACAAAGGCAAAGACTAAAAGCTAACAAAAAAATGTCCCCTGGAGAATAAAATAAATTAAGTCTAACTTTTTTGAGCTGTATGTATACATTATAACTCTCATTATCAAAGTGAAAATAACATATCAAAACATTCTGGAGGATTATTATAAATTAATTAGTGAAATATGTGGTTTGGTAAAGTGAACAGATCCTTAGAGTATACCATTTTACACTTACTCAGGGGCAACCAATCAACTTCCAGATCAAACACCAGGCTAATTACCCCACCTGACATCAATTGTAATGGTTTTGATTACTTCAGAATAAAGCCAGCTGATTGCGAGTTTACATCTCGCAACTCTGACTTTGTCACGCGATTGCAAGTTTATATCTCGCAATTCTGACTTTATATCATGCAATTGCAAGTTTATATCTCGCAATTCTGACTTTATATCATGCAATTGCAAGTTTATATCTCGCAATTCTGACTTTATATCATGCAATTGCAAGTTTACATCTCGCAATTCTGACTTTATATCACGCAATTGCAAGTTTACATCTCGCAATTCTGACTTTTTACCATGCAATTGCAAGTTTACATCTCGCAATTCTGACTTTATATCACGCAATTGCAAGTTTATATCTCGCAATTCTGACTTTTTACCATGCAATTGCGAGTTTATGTCTCGCAATTCTGACTTTAACACGCAATTGAGTTTATATCTAGCAATTCTGACTTTATATCACGTTATTGCGAGTTTATATCTCAGAATTGTGACTTTATATCACGCAATTGCGAGTTTACATCTCGCAATTCTGACTTTATATCATGCAATTGCGACTTTATATCTTGAGTTTATATCTCGCAATTCTGACTTTATCACGCAATTGTGAGTTTGTATCTTGAGTTTACATCTCGCAATTCTGACTTTATATCTCGCAATTGAGTTTATATCTCGCAATTCTGACTTTATAACACGCAATTGTTTATATCTCGCAATTCTGACTTTATAACACGCAATTGTGAGTTTATATCTCAGAATTGTAACTTTATAACTCTCAATTGTGAGAAAAAAAAGTCAGAATTGTGGGGTGAAAAAAAGTCTGAATTGTGAGATATAAACTTGCAATTGCGTGAAAAAGTCACAATTGAACTGTTTTTCTTTTTTTATTTAGTGGCGGAAACGGCTTCCATAGATTTCACTGTTATTAATGAAAAGAATTCACCATGGTTGGGAAAGTGCTTTCAAAAGGCCTCTGGGATAAAGTTGTTAGGAGAAGGCTACAAAAAGGCTACTTTAGCTATCCCTCTAAGTACTCTTCAGAGCATCATTAAAAAGTATGGCATCACTAACACTATGCCTAGATCAGGCCGTCTGTCCAAACTGGATGACTGAGCCAGGAGGACATTGATCAGAGAAGCTACCAAGACACCAATGGCAACATTGAATGACTTACAAGGCTTTATTGCTGGGACTGGTCGGTCTGTGCATGTCACAACTATCTCACAAGCTTAACACAAAGCTGGCCTGTATGACAGGGTGACAAAAAAGAAACTTTTGCTGAAAAAGTGTCACACTCAGTCTCGTTTACGCTATGCAGAACCACACCTGGAAGACTCTGACGATATCTTATGCCACACACTCTTTCACTCTATCCGATTATTTGTAACTGTGAACTCATGAAACGTAGGCAGACCGGAAACTGAAGCTCAGTCGAATTTCTCTAAATGTAGTTTTGGTGAATTCTGACCAGCAAATTGTGAAGCGACATGAAGACGTGCAACCAATAGAAGAAGTGTTACACCTTATTTCAAGGTGTCCTTGTTATAGTGTAATTATACATTTAAGTACTGAGTAATATTAAATGTAGTATCAAACGTAGGTTCGGGAGGAGCTTAAACATTCAGTCCTGTCAATCATCATTACGAGCGTATATAAGCACCAGTCACTGCGTCATCCCAGCGACAATTCTTCCAGCATCCCTCCTCCTCCCCATCTCCTCCTCTATTTCTCTTATCCTCCCTCTACACAATACTGTTATGGGGGGGTTTAACTCGGAGCTCAAGCCGAGCCTCTGGTTTGAGCTTCCTTCGAGGACAGCAAGCCAAGTTTGTTTTACCATTAACCATTCAGACTGAATGGGCCGGTCGAACTCGTGAATTACCAACATGAATGTACTACAGGGTTAGGGTTTGGTTTAGGGTTTGTTGCATGTAGTTATGCATAATTTACTGTTATTACTATAGTACATATAATGTGCTACAAACACATTGACATATTGTTCTTCTGGTAACAATATATTTTACAAAGCAGGACTGAAGGAAAGTTGAGTAGATATTTTTACATTTTTGTATTTATTATATGACGAATTTATGTTTTCTTAAAAATAACGCTGCAGTGTTATAGTGTTCGAAGAAATTTTTCATGTTCAAAGTCTAGTGTGACACAGCGGCTTAAATGCATTTAATTAAATAAAATATTAAATTTTTTGCTCATTTTAATGCTTAAATATTTAATCAGAAAGTCTTCTGAGTCAGTTTGTAAGTTTTCCTCTTCTTTGATGGCTTTTTTGGAGTTTAACATGAGAGGTTTTGCAATGCACATGACCTTTTATTTATTTATGTTGGTTCTGCTGATGTCATTGTGGGTGTGCATGTTGTTTCTGCTTCTTTCAAAGTGGGTCTGGCCCTGACCCTAAATGACACTGTTTTGATGACTCTCTTTCTGTTTTTTTCAGTCTCTTTGATGTCAAAGTTGAGAATGTGACGGTGATATCAGCCTCCCGAGATCCTCGAGACAAGATGTCTAAATGGTTCTCCTTCACATCGGATTTACTTCATTAAGATTGGGAAAAGAGTCTGAGGATATCCAGTCAGCGCTGAATCCCACATGGCTTAGCACACTTCCACATTCCTTTATTCAGAAAAGCAAGGTCATTTGGTTAGGTTGTTAATATAGGTGGGCTTGTTGGGGGTGGAGTGAGGGTACTCCAAGTAGATGTTATTTAAGGTCATGGGCCTGATGTTTTCATCATTTTATTGCCTCAAGGGGGTTACATTTTTTAAGTTAAATGTCCAACTGGTTTGTTTTCAACTAAGTTGAGCTGAAATCACAAACGCAGAAGCCCCTCTGTGACTGGACACATAGATGCACATGGCTTCTGCTGGACAATAAATCTACCACCTGTCATACTACAGCAGAAACAGCACTTGTTATTTAGTGTCATGCACAAGTGCACGCTTGTTTAAGTCACGCAAACATAACCCCAGCTCTATCCAATGGCTAGAAATGTCTTTTTCTTATAAATTTAGAAACAAAAATCAAATAGGTATAGGGAGTTTTACTGTGTGGGTTAACTTATATGGAAGTCCTGAGAGGTGTTGCATTAACTAATGTTATCTTTTTGTTAACCTTGACATAACAAAAGTAGTTTGTGTGTAATTTTTTAGTCTGACAACATTTAGACTTTAAGATTATTAATCCTAAAATGCAATGCACTCTTGGCATTCATGTCTTGAGTTTTTTTGATAGAGGAGCAGAGTACTGTTACCGGCATGACGCGCGTGCCGCTTTATCGCGTGAACGGACAACACCATCACGTACAACGCAGAGAACCTCTTCATGTGCTGAAAAAAAAAAAATGATGCAACACCGTAAGACAATTGCGTGGATCATGTGATCTCACAAAACTCCCCTCAGAGACATTCGAGAGCTCAGCGGTTGACACATTATTAAAGCACCCTTCCCCAGCTGAGTGTCACTTCCTGTAGCCCATTCATAAACTCCGCGGCGAGGCCACGACAAAAGGGCTCGCGACGCGCGTCGAGGAGAGGAGGAGACGTGTTGGTGATCATGTCGTTTACCCGCGCGGCTGTTATTATCTCAGGACAGGGACAATGACAATAGAGGCAGTCTCGAGCTTTCCAAAACGGGGTCCCGTCCTGACCTTATGGCAAGCTTGCCATATGACCTGAGTGAGGTCACGTACCACAGAGCGAGTGCACGCGGTGCCAAGAGCTGGAGGGGCGCGCGCTCTCTCACCTCATTACGGACGCCAAATAAACGCGTCAAAGGACTGGGACGCGACAGTTTGGCATCCTAAATTGGTTGTATAAGAGTTTTCATGGGGGAACTTAATGAATGTGGAGCTTTTGTTCGCCCTGTCCTAAAAGAAATCACAAAACATGAAGCTGAATAGCTTGTTCTTCAGTCTATTAAAAACTGAAGCTGCAAGGAAAATTCGATTGGAAGAGAGAACTACAAATAGACCTACTTTCACTTTTTTGTTGTAGTGAATAAATGACACATGATCCAGAATGAAATTGCGGAATATAGTTCAAATGAGTTCAAATTAACTTGTAGGCCAGCCTTTCAAAAAAACATCATTTAGTATGTTTATTAATCCATTTCCCTTGTGGGGACCGCTGGCTGGTCCCCACGATGTAATATAAACAAGAACACACACACACACACACACACACACACACACACATACACACACACACACATACACACACACACACACACAGGTTTGTTTTGCTATCTTAGTGGGGACTCTCCATAGGCGTAATGGTTTTTATACTGTACAAACTGTATTTTCTATCCCCCTACACTACCCCTATCCCTAAACCTAACCATCACAGGAAACATTCTGCATTTTTACATTTTCAAAAAAACATCATTTAGTATGTTTATTAATCCATTTCCCTCGTGGGGACCGCTGGCTGGTCCCCACGATGTAATATAAACAAGAACACACACACACACACATATACATATATATATACACACACACACACATATACATATATATATACACACACACACACACACACATATACATATATATATATATATACACACACACACATATACATATATATATATACACACACACACATATATATATATGTAATATATATATACACACACACATATATATATGTAATATATATACACACACACACACACACA
>RJVU01049825.1:595466-656949 GCA_003731715.1 Anabarilius grahami
GTCATTACATACATTTTTTGCAGGGGCATATGTGGTGGGGGGATTCACTAAAATAGGTGCTGGATCCAATTCCAGAGGAGGTGGATCCGGATCCTGCTTGTTCCGGCGCAAATTAAGCCCTGCAGGAAACTACTCGGTGCTGAGCTGCTATGTATTATGGGAATGTTCCATTCAGACTGTACAGGCACATGAGATGCTTTCTGTCTGATGTAAGGGGGGCTAATAATGACTAAGACAAGGTATTTCATTGTACCGCAGTGTCCTAACCAGGCAATACAAGTGATATCTTCAATGTAAATCAAAGGTTTTGTTCAAACCAGAAGCAGTGAGCAACAAGACAATTTGTTGGACACTTATTTGCAAGCCCCACGCCGAGTGAAATCTCATTAGTCCCAAAACTCGCTCCACATAAACAAAATTAATAACAAAATATATTCTGACTGGCTGAGATTGTGTCATGTCACATTTTCACTTTCAATGTGAACTTACTAATTATGGAAACTTAACGCCTAATAAAGACACAAAGTAATACTCTAACCGGCATCTCATAAGACCCAGGAGTCATTACAATAGACCTCAAAACACGCAGTGGCTTTACTTATGATTGATTACTGTGTGTGTGTTTGTATCAGAGAAAGACAGAGGTATATTTAGGGCGTGGAGCACACCCCTGTCAGCGTGGCGATTTCTGGAGGTTGCAACACAACAGACCTGTGTGAGTGTGTATGTGTAAGTGAGAGAGGGAGAAAGAGAGCATGTGTATGTGTGTTTGTCTGACTGCGTATGCATATATATATGTGCAAGTGTGTGTGTGTGTCACAAAGCAAGCCTCAGTCAGCGCTGGCCCATAATGATGCCCTTATGGGCAGCAGGAAGGCGGAAGGGCATTAAAAGCAGCCACAGGGTAAACACAGACTCATAAAACACACACACACAAACACACACACACATACACAATATGTGAATGCAACAACTGCATGTGAATAAGAACAGTGGTTGTTTTCTTTGCCAGACTACGAGCAGTGTGTGCATGTGTGTTTGTGTCTGTTAGGTAGAATGCTGTTTGGTATAGACGCTGCCCCTGCAGTACATGATCATTATATAGTCATTTTGGTGCAACTGCAAGCTTAGAGACTAGAAAAATAACAAGTATGAATATATATTGACATAGCCTCAAGTCAGAATGGGAGGGAATTGATAGTCCGGGAAGGCCTATCTTGGAAAAGCCTATCTTGGAAAAGCCTATGTCTTTGCGAAATATAAATATATACGTTTGTATTTGGTGTATGGGTGACCGTATCTGTGTACTGGTTTTTGAGAGAGAGTGTGTGCACTCTGGATCATTCCCAGCATGCCTGGCATTCTCTTCTAGTCTCTCACCCCGCATCACTGAGATCCTATTCAGCGTGAGAGCTTAAGTGGACTGCGTGGCCCTGGGAGAGCCAGGAGAGCCAGCAGATCAGGGGGCCGAGCAAAGCTTCAGTACAGTAAAATGGGTGAGAGATGCGTCTGGATTGGGAATGGTGGAGGGGGGTGAGGTTGGCGGCACTGGGGCCGGCATGCCTGGCCTCCGCTAACACACTGAGCCAATTCATATAATCAAGGCTAAAATTAGCACGGATTGGACTCTGTCCTCCACGGGAACGGCCTTCAGACACACATACCCCCACATACACACAAACGCTCCCATTACAGATCTTATTCTGGGGAGTGTAGGGACCCCTAGGCACCCAGGACATCTACAGTTCACTTGTGTGAGTATGTATGCACAGGGGTATGTGCATGTTTGCTTTTGATGCCGAAATAAAAATTAATGACTGAGATCTCAGGGTCGACCGAGACTCAGGCTTCGGCTCAAACCAAAGCAGTTTTAGTTGGAGTCAATAGGAGGGCAAACTGATCAGCTTGATCTCATGTGTGGACGCAGCCTGTCATGCAGATGTTCCTCTATTATTACCAGAGATCCAAGTGAAAGGGTTTGATCTTACCAAATAAACTAGAATTTATCTGTGCATGCTAGATACAGGAGAGGACGTGGCATGGTTTCGATTTATGTTGTTTGTGCTCAAGTATACGGTTTGTCTTTAGCTGGTCTGTTATGTCTCCTGCTGGCGCTGGAAAACCAACTGATAGACATAAATTATTTGTTTTGTTAACCTGTCAGTGATAGTCACGTAAAGGGTAGTTTCAGCCTCAGACGTCACGCCCACGGACCATTGGCTGAACGTCTGATGCATATGGCACACTTAACTGGAAACACGTAATCTGGTTGGTTAAATTCTACAGGATGCCCAGGAGTCGTGTGTCGTGTTCTCTAACGGTCCACTTGGAAACTAATAATGTGACGCCAAACCCCCTCGTGAAAGAAGAATGCTGTTACATTTATAACTATGAGAATGAGCGCTTACCAGAATCAACTAAAAGCTGGATTTTCAAAAGTATGTTAAGTTCGCAGCTTCACATATGGCTCCAACGTTCTTGAATGAATAAATGTATTCAATGCATGCCAGCCTATTATTGTAGGGACATTGACTTTACATTTTCATGCCCCTAAACATGACGCGGAACAAAATGAACTGTGATTGGTTGCATTACATGTCAGTCAAACGTCCTCTTGGGTGGTCCTTGGCCAACGAAAGCTGCATTAGAGTCCAGACCTTCTGCCGTCAGTCTGAAGATCTGGCTACGCGAGACTACGTACAGGGGGCAGGAATGTCACAAGCCAGATTTGCACTTACACGGTCTCCAAAACTTTATTTGTTACAGGTGCCAATATGAATCGCTCTTAGATACACATGCAAACCATCTGCAAGACCCTTGTCTCTCACCTGGAGGGTTTGCTGAACATGTTTCTTGAGAAATCCAACCTGAACCTGTTATCACTTTCTCTCCCTTCTGAGATTCCAACCCTAGAGCACAGCTATTTTCCCACCCCGAAAAAACAGGGTCCTTTCAATGGGTCACATGTTCAATTGAACCCCCTGCCACTAAGCATATGTGCAGCTGTATGTGTGCGTATCAGTGCACTCCTACAGAGGTAGACTCCATACGCTGCAGTTTCAGCATGAAGCAGCTCCTTAGCAACATGTGTTCTACATTGATTCTAAATCTCATCCTCTTTTCAAAACCTTTCCTTCTTTATCTATACTTTTCACAGTGCCCACAGTGTTGTCACTAGACCGTCATGGTCACTGTGGTATCCGTCAGAGTGGTTTTCCATTTTGAAAAACCAACAAATAATCTGTTTGCCCCAATTTCACCAAAACTCATTAGGACCATTCAGACAAGGCTCTTTGACTCATGCTCTTAATAGGGGAGTTGCGGGTGACTCACAAATTTCCGAGAATTTAATTTGCCCCCACCGACTACCTTCTCTTGTTCAGACTCACTGATGCACCCCGTCAATTGAGAAAACAACACACACTTTCAAGAACCAGCATGCACATACAAATAGGCCCCCACCCAAGTTCTCAGACTTTTCCAATACTGTTGTGACAGTTGCCATGACAGTAGCTTATCGTCGCGTACATGGATGGTGGTAGAATAATAGTTTGAGAATCTGGGCTGATTACACAAATGTTGCATGTTTGTTCCCAGGTAAGGATGGCCTAAAAATAATATAGGATCCCTACTTCCCCTTTGAGCAAGGTACTTAGCTACATCTGGGATAGGCCCTGTAATTGTAAGTGACTTTAAATAAAAAGCATCTGCAAAAGAGAAGTCAAGGCACTTGGGTAAAAGGTAATTACCTGTTTTTTCTTGTAGAAACCCTTTTGGTCACAGTTTGGAATGCGGAAGCCTCTTGCGTTCAGCACACTTGAGATCTTAAAAATCTTTATAATACTCTCCATCTCCCGACGACACGGACCCTGTACAAACACACACAGAGAACAAAGAATTACAGGAAATATCCTACTTACAAACATGTCAGGAGACTGGAGATACAAACAAGGAGAATGGAAATAGAATGTACTCTACACCAAAACATGCTCTGTCTGGATAGAAGTACAGCCAGTGCTTACATATTCAGATTCTCTCTTCAACTCCTGACTGAAGTTGTGATTATCTGTATGGACCCCGCTGGAAACTGGTACTTTATAGCTCTGGGTTTTCTTGGTTTGTCCTTTTTGGAGCACCTCCAGTTTATTGGACTGTAGCATAGGATCTTTGGGCTCTAATGGCGTCCTTAGACCTCCCTGCGTGTCCCCGGAAACAACTGTCGTGAGCTGGATCGTCTCAGCCCCCCTGACGCCTGTTGCCCCGGTACCATTGGAGATATGTTCCTCTCCTTCCTCCTCAGGGTTATCTGAATCAAAAGAGAAGTGTATTAATATGCATGTAAGATCTGACCATTATCAAAAGAAGCATTCATACAACTGCATCTTTTCACATGAAACGGAATAGCACAATCCCGCTACTGGTTTAGCTCCAGCCTGCCCCAACACACTTACCTGGAAGTCTCTAGTAATCCTGAAGATTAGCTGATTCAGAGATGTTTTTAAATAGGATTGGCTCTAAACTCTGCCCTCCAGAACAGGATTTGACACCCTTGGAATAGGGCAGGGACAATAAATCGATGTATCACTTGAATCTGAGATTTTCCAATTGCATCACGATTCTCTCTGGAATCGATTCTGAGTTTAGTTTTTAACAGCAGATGGTGCTCTAGGCTAGTTTTTAACCGCACTCTCAAATGATCACGAAGAAGAACGCTGAAGAGCACTCGTGCGTTCGGCTAAGTCTGAGAATGTACTTGCACCTCAGGATGCTTTTTTGACGCAAGATTAATGTAAACAGCCAATGCAAACACCCTTGTAATTCGCTTCTAACCTTTTCGAACTTTATGAATGATTATTTTATAGAAGGTTCAAGTGGTGTGAGTAAGGAATTGGAAGCAAGCAGAGTACGGCTGTTTCTAAAGCACGCAGTGCCATCTGCTGTTAAAAACTAAGCTCAGAACCAATTTAAGAGAGAATCACGATGCATTCGGGAAATCTCAGAATCTATCCAGAATAATTTCTCGATTTGCGATGCGTCGATTTATTGTCCCAGCCCTACCTTGGAATGGCATGAACCTAAACATCCACATATAGTCGTTCAAATAAGATGTCAATTTGTAGGCCAGACCAGATGGCTAATTCAGAATTTCCTATAGGTTGGGGTTTCAGCATAATGGTTTCCAATTTAATGTGACTAACACTACTTGACGAGACTTCTTGAGTCATACCTAAAACTAGAATTGTGAAGCTGTTGTGTTTTTTTGCGACACATAGGCTACATCAGTTATCTGATTTGTCAAACCTGTGGTACTTGTAGTCCTTATTTAACTTTTTTTTTTTTTAAACACAGAAGCTTCAAAATTCTGATTTGAGCTATAATTTTTGTTGTAGAACAAAATGTGAACGTTTCTTCAAGTACGTTTACCACAGACCTTATTTCAGTCATAAATCGAAAAACCGCTATTCTAAAAATCCAGTGGAAATTCCAGAGGGAACCCATGGCTAGAAAATTTTTGGTTTGGTTTTACAAGCAAACTTGAGATATAAGATGACGCCTCACCAACTAAAAGTGTAAAAGCTCATATACACAGAGAACAGAGAGACAGAGAAAAAAAAGCAGCAGAAGAGAAAGAGATATAGAAAGGGGGGATGGGGAAGCAAAGGAGTGAGAGTATTTATAGTGCCCTAAGTTACAATCGTTATAGGCGGAGGACAGACCACCTGACCCGAAACCCAGAAACCAAATACGGCTACAGGACGGAACGATTGCCTGCCTTCACTAACATGGTCTGGTAGGATGGTCTAACCAACAAACATCACATGCTTTCCTCTCTGTGCCCAGCTGAAGCTTTACTGTGGGTGCTCACAAAATCTATTCAATGCAAACGTGGTTTCATTGTGGTTTAAATGTCCTTTCCTATAATCCCACACCATTCCTCAATATGTGAACCCTATACTTATCCTACTAAATAACATTAGAGATGTATTATTAGTGCATTTGTATAAACATCCCAATTTCACTTAATTATTATTTACTTTTAACTACAAAATCCATTACAAGAAAAGTTCACTCAAGCTCTGTCATCATCTACTCATCCTCATGTCATTTAAAACAAGTGTGTTTTTTTTCCATGGAACACAAAAGGAATTATTGACGATAATGTTCAGGCTTCTCTTTTCCATACAATGAAAGTGGATGGTGACCAGTGACTGTCAAACTAAAAATGCCATCCTAGGTCTATATGCCTATCTTCTTTCAGATGAAGACAATCAGAGTTATATTATAAAATTTCCAGGCTCTTCCAAGCTTTATAATGGTAGTGAATGGCACTCCTGATTTTTAAGTCCAAAAAAACTGCATCCATCCATCATAAAAGATATCCACACAGCTCCAGGGGGTTAATAAAGGCCTTCTGAAGTGAAGTGATATGTTTTTGTAAGAAAAATCTCCATATTTAAATATTTAATAAACTATAATAACCAGCTTCCAGCAGATGGTCTACGCAAATCGACTTATGCCAAAAGAGTAATCTCTGACCCAACGCATGATGTATTGACAAACACAGAAGCGCAGAGGATAGAGAAAAGCAAAGTCGACACGTGTAGGATGTCTGCCGGAAGCAAGTTATAGTTTATAAAGTTATAAATATGGATATTTTTCCAACAAAAATGCATTACAATGCTTCAGAAGGCCTTTATTAACCCCCTGGAGCCGTATGGATTGCATTTATGATGGATGGATGCACTTTTTTGGACTTCAAAATTGTGAGTGCCATTCTCTACCATTATAAAGCTTGGAAGAGCCAGGATATTTTTAGTATAACTCTGATTGTGTTCATGTGAAAGAAAATATACACCTAGGATGGCTTGAGGGTGAGTAAATCATGGGATAATTTTCATTTTTTGGTGAACTATCCTTTTAAATGTGGTTCTGTTCCTCCCAGAAAACTTTTGTATGTCTTTTTATGTACACAAGTCATATAGACTACTTTTATTGTGCCTTTTTAAAGCATGACTTGAATTCTCCCAGACAAAATATTTGCTCTTGTATGTCACTTTGATAAGAAAACATCTGCCAATAAGTTAAATGTAGAAAGCTAGCCGCTGCAAACTGATTTTGCAGGACAACTTCATCACTCTTTCATATGTGCCTTTGAGCAGCCATTTATAGTGGACAAAATGCGAGCACTTGAGACACGATGTCCCAAATTGCACTCTAATCTCTGTTTTCACTTACTGCATGGTCATTTCTCAAATGCCAGCAAAAGTAAAGGGTGACCAGTAAAGGGTCCAGCGAGGAGTGCATTTGTCAGCCTCAACAAATGCCTGGCGAGAGTGCTGGGCGAAGATGAATTATGGCAATGTTTAGACATGCTGTCCTCTTGGGGTTTTACAGCTCTTGTCTGTTGAATAAATATTCAGTCTCTGGCCGTACAAAACAAAGCAGAACTCTCGCAGGAACGAGAGACTAATAAACAGCTGGAGCAGAAGAGAAGGAGAGACAAAACGGGCCATTAAATATGGAAAGTGGGAGAGAGGGTGGTGGGACAGGACTGGCATCGGGTGCACTGCACAAGTCAGAAAGATCTGAATATCGTGAAGAACTGTAGAGATAGTTCAGCAGAGAGGAAGAGTTAAGTGAAAACAGATTTTCTCTGTGTGTATGTGAGTAAGTGCGCACTTGTGGCACACCAAACACTCCTCTGTAGCCATGGAAGCTGCGCTCCAAACCAGAATTGAGCTATGCCTTCATTGACGATGACATAACAACAACAACAACAACAACAGCAAACTCGAACAAGGTAAGTAATTGTAATGACCACATATAATGACAGCATGTGCAACAAGTTGCAGCCTGCTTCCCTTGCATGACCCACCGTACCTCTCACATAAACAAATCCAGGACAGACGAAGAGAATGGAGGGCCATCTAATTCAGGAACTTGGGAAAACATCAATATTTAACCTCAATGTAAACTTTTAGAACTTTTTATGACTTTTCCCAGCACCTAGTGGCCCATTTTGAGTCACTCAACCTCATGTATTTGTTCAATCCCAAATGAGCAAACAATTTATCATTCTGGCGAAACGAGCAGAGCGCGAACGAGAGAGTAAAAAAGACAGGCACACGGCAGGTAAATTTCACCGCCGAGGCTCGAGACGAAAACGAATCCACCTCTTCTGAGAAATCCGCATGTTAAGTATATAACTGCACACGCACAAACAACGTCATAACTCATAACCTCATAATCTGTCATTCCTCTTGCTCCGCCACTGACTGTTCCCACCCAGAATCACGCTGGGCCACACTGCTACCAGACCAATCAAGCCCTGCAAAAATATCATAATTCATGTGTGGCAGAGCCATGGGGTGGAGCCACACACACCATGGCAATGGAGCCCTGCTCTCTGGTTGGCCAAAGTGTGTAATTACCATAAAGTGTGGTATGATGGGAAAAGAGCACTGAAAAGCAGCATGGGCTCAAATGAAAGGGCAGCGGAGGGAGAAAACATGAGGTAAGGCACTACTGTAAAACAGTTGGCGCCCCCAAACTGCTTTTTAAAAGTGACTCTGGGTCCTAACAATAGCCTTTGTGTGTGTGACAATGTCATGGCTGATTGCTTCAACACACCACTGCGGCTCTGACAAATAACTAGAGAGGGTAAAAACAAATTCAGTCGGGTAGCTTGACGTCAGTTATGACCAAGAACGCCACTTATTTTGGTTGTCCCTCTCTCAAGGAATTCACTTGGAGGAACGAGGCTAGGCGTAAGCTGAAAAATGCATTCTAAGAAATGCACAATAAAAGCTTCGACATCTCTCGAGCTAGTAATCTCGCTCACTAAGAAATGAATTTGCTAGAAATATGCCAATCATTTCACTTGAAGCTCTCATTGGAGAGCTCAGGAGTCCCTGAGCCAGTAAACAGCTAGAGAGCATCATTCACAAAACGGTGATCTCCGCTCTTCTGCAGGAACTATATATAAACCAATGTGGCATTCTTAACGATTGGGTTGGCGAAGCCAAATTTTAGTGCACACACAAAGATACACAGAGCTGTTTCTCTCTCCATCTCTGGCTCTCTCTCTCTCTCACACACACACACATACACACCACACACATAAAACGGCATAGAGAAGCTGCTGTAGCGCTGAACCTCGAGAACAACGGCGGTAGTGTGGGGCCGGCTCACGGTGGCTGGACTTCACGACGACTGCCTGTTGCAGGAGGTCGCTGCGTCATGCCGGTGTTCTGAAACTCTGACCTATCTTCTCAGGATGACCTAGCAGTAGTTAAAACTGTCATGTTTAAAATTACAATATCTCGTCAGGCAGAAAATAACCTGTTGGGATGTAGTACCGGCGTAATGTGTTAAAAACATCGCAGAAAATACAAATCGGGATTGTCAACAAGGGTATAGCTTATCTTGTTTGTCTGGAGTAACCCACAACCATTAACCCTTTTCTGAGAGGTACCTTAGATTTTTAGATAGAAGACTATGGAGATGCAAATGTCTAAAATGGGCATATAGTGGAGTGCAGTGAAGCTGTGCTACATCTTATGGGCTGTCAAAGGAGAACGTTCCCCACCCCCTACAGTGCAGCAGTCCCAACCTGTGAACATATTAACCATGTTACGCACAGCAGAGAAAACTCACACTGAGCACAGAAGCCATTTGCCCCAAAAGTGCAGACAATGCTTGTTGGGATGTATAAGACACCACACATACACAGGCTGTGAATTATGGGGATTTGGGTGTCTTTCTGAAAACAAAACATCTTAAGATGGTTTGCTAGTCTTACCTGGTCTCCCAGTCTGGCTAGGCATGGGTTTATCCAAAAAAACTGAACAGACCACCATCTTAGGGGCCATTCACACTGAATGCGTTTCTCTATTCCAATGCGCTACTTTTCCATTGTTTTTCTATGTAAACACGCACTAGACGGACGTGTTTGACCGTTACGCTCGCGTCTTTTGCAGAGCCTTGCACATGAGCGCCGACCCTTGGGGTCTCAAGACGTGCTTTTGAGACGTGATATAATATCGGAAATACGAGAAATGGGCAAACAGCAGAATAGATAAATGCTATTTTTCACATGGGAAAAAAAGAAAATAATCACACTGGCGGTGGCCTCCTCTGCCATGTTGCTGTCAAATAAAACAGTTGCCATGCCAACTTGCTACTGTAAACAGAAGCTAGCAACGCTTGCTCTGCCTCCAAGTTGTTCTGATTGGTCCACTGTTTTGGAACTGACATTGATGAGCGGCTGGTTTAAAGGGATAGTTCGCCCAAAATGAAAATTCTGTCATCATTTACTCACCCTCACATTGTTTCAAGCCTGTATGAGTTTCTTTCTTCTGTTGAACACAAAAGAAGAATGTTGGTAATCAAACAGTTGCAGCAGCCATTGATTTCCATAGAAGGAAAAAAAAAAAAACACCATGGAAGTCAATGGCTACTGTCAACTGCATGATGACCAACATTCTTTAAAATATCTTTTTTTTTTGTTCAACAGAAGAAAGAAACTCATGCAGGTTTGGAACAACTTGAGGGTGAGTAAATAAAACCAGAATTTTTATTTTTGGGTGAACTATCCCTTTAAGTCGCTCCGCCAAAGTATATATATAGCCTACATTTATATATATTTCAAGTATAAATACATACAGCTATGAAAAAAATTAAGAGACCACTTAACATTGATTTCTGAACTTGGAGTGGTCTCTTAATTTTTTCCATAGCTGTATATGTGTGTTTACTTGTGTAACATTTCCGTAACCAAAAACCAAAAAAAGTTAGATTACAAGTGAGAATGCACTAATATAGATGTTCGCTAAGAAATCGCCTTGGCCTGAAGAGGTAACCATAGCAACAGTAGGCTGCTCGAGCGCTTATCGGACGCTACACCGACGAAACATGCGTCCTGTCATTATTTATCATCTTATTAAACGTATAAAATGGTAAGAGTATCATAAAAAGTTTTGTTTAAAAAGTCTTTATTTTGCAAATTATACTGACAGAAATTCAATAGCACTCTGCGCACACATACAGTACACACGACAGTGTCACACTGAGAGTAAGTGCTGTACATTATTCACAGACAAACCGTGCGCTTACCCTGTCCGTGCGCTGGACTGCCGCTTTGCTTTTTGTCCGGTGCCTTCGCACACACGCCCCGTCCCTCCAGCAGAGCCTGCAGAGGTTTGCTCTCCCCGGGGCGATGTTGACAGCTCAGCCCGGTACCGCAGCGCCCCGTGTACACTCCGCACGCCTGGCCCTCGGTGAGCGGGCAAGTCATGCAGCACCCGCAGCCCGGCTCCTTTACCGGCTCGGCGCAGTCCCGAGGCAACGGTTTGCACAGCACCATCGCTCCGTCGTCACACGGCTCGCAGCGGACCACTGGGCTGACGCTTTCAGCCAGCCGGGCGAATGCTGCGAGCAGCGCGGTCAGGCAGAGCGCACACAGTCCCGTCATGGATCCGAAGGGCTGAACGCGCGCACGGGGATAGATGTGTGGGAAAAACGGTGCGTCAGATCACCTCACCTGGATATATTATAACACTAAAGCCTGAGCTCTCAGCATATGCCTTAGGAAAGTAGCTACGCTTTGGGTTAATGCTGCTGTCACGTCGGTTTGATTAGACTGTGAACTACGCGGCTGGGTCTCTCCATCTGTAAGTGAGTTTAAGTGGAACTTCAGGTTTTATACAGGCAGGAAAAGCACGGGCACTAAGTCACTCCCCCTGGTATGAATTATGTAGTCACCGGTCTCGGTCTTAAGGGACCGCGCTCGCGCATCCTTAATTAAATCCTTTAACACAAGAGACATTGGTGAAATAGGCTACAGGGTATCTTGCGCGCGCGTTTAGACCCGTTATTGTTGTCATTCGCGATTCACGGGCATTTGGAAAGCTCAAAAAGAGCTTAAATATAAGACCCGTTTACGCCGCAAAGGTAATGTAACTAAACTATCATAGACATCAAAAAGACAATTAACTTATTTAATCATTTTTACCAGCTATTTTACCATCATTTTCTACTGCTTAAATGCCCCAATAATCATAATCATAAACATGATAATAATTAAAAAAAGAAAAAGAATAAAGTTGAGCAGGAAAGTATGAAGTGTGCGTTTTATTCCTGGCCAGTTGTAACTGGTGAAAATACAGTGTCTAAAATCGCTCAGCTGCTCAAGGAGACAACACATAAAGTAACAAAATTCAGTATATTATGATATATTAGAAGTGTGAATTCGCGAAACATTAGAAACATCCATGCATTCTTCAAACCACTTGTCCTCTTTAGAGCCACAGCTAGGATATTCTTTACAGACAAAGAGAAAATTGTTAACAATAGAAATATCTACTCAATATTTGAAAAAAAAAAAGACAGCAAATAAGATGTTTGAAAAATGTCTGAATTTAAATGAACACTTAATTACACAATATATATTCAAAATTACTAAAAACATATTTTAAAATTATGCTCTGAGAAATACTTGGTAAATTTTGGACCTGCCTCAAAAATTAAGCTGATTAAATGGCCTGGGAGATACATATATCTATTACTAAAAAAATTACCATAGAAACCTATTTAAACAGTGTTAGTGACATATAGTAATATTTGTTCCCAACTAAAAATCCAAAACACTTAAAGGGATAGTTCACCCAAAAATGAAAATGATCCCACGATTTACTCACCCTCAAGCCGTCCTCGGAGTATATGACTATCTTCTTTCAATTGAATACAATCAGAGTTATATAAAAAAATATCCTGGCGCTTCCAAGCTTCATAATGGGCTTGAATGATTTTGAAGCCCAAAAAAGGGCATCCTTCCATCATAAAAGTAATTCACACTTTTTATTAAACCAGGGGTTTAATAAAGGCCTTCTGAAGCGCTTTTATAAAACGGTTATCACACAATTTAAGCCAAAAATATGTAACAATTAGGGGTGTAACGGTTCACAAAATTCACGGTTCGGTTCGATACGATACACTGGTGTCACGGTTCGGTTCGGTACGGTTCGGTACGTTTTAGATACAGCAAAAAGAAAAAATTATTATTAGAGTAAGGTCTCATATCCGCGGCTATAAATGTACCAATCGCCGCGGTGATGTCTTTTGCCCTTTTTGAATCAGTTGGAAAGTCTGTCTAAATGCTGCGGGGATAGTTTGTGGCGTGTATGTTTCTCCTTTTTTTCGTCTTGTTCCAGATACTGACACACTGGGGTGATGTCGGCGTAAATGAGTTGACATGTTTGAAGTATTCCCGCTGGTGTACCCTATTGTCATGTAGCAGATGCGACATACCGTTGTTTTTTTATCCACCACTCTCTTGCCATCACCATCATAGCTTACAGGGAATCCAAAGTGCACCCAAACACCAGACCTGTTGGTTATTGGAGGATCTTCTATTTCTGGTCTGTTAAACGCATTAGCCATTTTGCAACGAGCCTTCAGCGCGTACTGAGTGAGCGAGCGCCTGACTGAGTAGCCTAACATAAACATATAAGTTGGTGTTTTTTTTTCTTCGGGGGTGTCAGGGGCGTTGCCTGTTACGTCGTTTGGGTTATTGGGCTACCTTGTTGAATGCATAACATTATATTTCACACACTTTTTTATTTTCCAAATGTAATTAATTAGTCCAATTAATAATGCGTACCGAACCGAAAGCCTCATACCGAACGGTTCGATACGAATACGCGTATCGTTACACCCCTAGTAACAATGCAACTTTCATGAAGTAAACTCTTACTAAAAGCCTTCCTTCCGCCATAAAAATAGTCCCTGACCATGAACAGCAACAGAAGTTACATTATTACGCCATTAGATGGCGGCAAAGACTGTCTTTATGAGTGTGTCAGTCAGTAGTGAATACTTTTATATAGAAAAGAATGAATTGTTGTGAACACGGAACAAGACGCAGCTGACAAATGCTGGAAAACCCCTTAACTGTTAAAAGGACAAGATAATACATCGGACATTTAAACAGATGTTTTATTATTAACATAGGACTGACCTGAGGGAAAATGCTAAATCTGAATGCAGGTAATAAACTCGCTCACTCGATCTCTTTCTCACAATACTCTTCTACATAATACGATAAGCTTCAATGAACAGATTTCAATTGAGAACATGCAGTTTACGTTGCTAAGAGTGGTTGCTAAGGGTGATGTGTAGTGATACACAGAACCGTTGGGTGGAGCGCTCATAGCCATGTTTTATCTTGAATAAAACACAGCTATTGACCAATCAGAATCAAGGACAGGAACAAACCATTTTATAAACTATAACAACCAGCTTCCAACAAACATTCGTACGCAAGTTGACTTACGGTGAAAACGTATCCTCTGACGCGATGTATGACATAGGATGTAGGAGTAGTTGAGAGTAGACACCTCTCTTGGTTCAACAAACTCAAGCTCCTCTACTCTTACCTCGAAATCCTCTGACATTTCTATTTAAAAATTCTCGTTTTAGACTTCTAATTTATGACCGGTGTTTTATCTTTTGCTCTATCCTCTGTGTTTCCGTGTTCGTCAATATGTCAGCTTCTGCCGTAAGTTGACTTGCGTACGGATGTCTGTCGGAAGCTGGTTATTATTGTTTATAAAGTTGTAAGTAAAGATATTTTTTCTAACAAAAATGCATCGCTTCGCTTCAGAAGACCTTTATTAACCCCCTGGAGCCGTATGGATTACTTTTATGATGGATGGATGGATGCACTTTTCTGGGCTTCAAAATCGTGAGCACCATTATAAAGCTTGGAAGAGCCAGGATATTTTTTAATATACAGTGGTGTGTAAAAGGGCTTGTCCCTTTCCTGATTTTTTATTTTTTTGCATGTTTGTCACACTTTAATGTTTCAGATCATCAAACAATTTTAAATATGAATCAAAGATAACACAAGTAAACACAACATGCAGTTTTTAAATGAAGGTTTTTATTATGAAGGGAAAACAAAATGCAAACCCACATGGCCCTGTGTGAAAAAGTGCTTGCCCCCTAAACCTAATAACTGGTTGGGCGACCCTTAGCAGCAACAACTGCAATCGAGCGTTTGCGATAACTTGCAATGAGTCTGTTACAGCGCTGTGGAGGAATTTTGGCCCACTCATCTTTGCAGAATTGTTGTAATTTAGCCACATTGGAGGGTTTTCGAGCATGAACCGCCTTTTTAAGTTCATGCCACAGCATCTCAAAAGGACTTTGGGATGCTGTGGCTTAGGTCAGGACTTTGACTAGGCCACTCCAAAGTCTTCATTTTGTTTTTCTTCAGCCATTCAGAGGTGGACTTGCTGGTGTGTTTTGGATCATTGTCCTGCTGCAGAACCCAAGTTCACTTCAGCTTGAGGTCACGAACAGATGGTCGGACATTGTCCTTCAGGATTTTTTGGTAGACAGCAGAATTCATGGTTCCATTTATCACAGCAAGTCTTCCAGGTCCTGAAGCAGCAAAACAGCCCCAGACCATCACACTACCACCACCATATTTTACTGTTGGTATGATGTTCTTTTTCTGAAATGCTGTGTTACTTTTATGCCAGACGTAATGGGACACACACCTTCCAAAAAGTTCAACTTTTGTCTCGTCAGTCCATAGAGTATTTTCCCAAAAGTCTTGGGGATCATCAAGATGTTTTCTGGCAAAACTGAGACAAGCCTTTATGTTCTTTTTGCTCAGCAGAAGTTTTTGTCTTGGAACTCTGCCATGCAGGCCATTTTCGCCCAGTCTCTTTCTTACGGTGGAGTCATGAACACTGACCTTAACTGAGGCAAGTGAGGCCTGCGGTTCTTTGGATGTTGTTGTGGGGTCTTTTGTGACCTCTTGGATGAGTCGTCGCTACGCTCTTGGGGTAATTTTGGACGGCCTGCCACTCCTGGGAAGGTTCACCACTGTTCCATGTTTTCGCCATTTGTGGATAATGGCTCTCACTGTGGTTCGCTGGAGTCCCAAAGCTTTAGAAATGGCTTTATAACCTTTTCCAGACTGATAGATCTCAATTACCTTCTTTCTTATTTGTTCCTGAATTTCTTTTGATCTCAACATGATGTGTAGCTTGTGAGGATCTTTTGGTCTACTTCACTTTGTCAGGTCCTATTTAAGTGATTTCTTAATTGCGAACAGGTGTGGCAGTAATCAGGCCTGGGTGTGGCTAGAGAAACTGAACTCAGGTGTGATAAACCACAGTTAAGTTATGTTTTAACAGAGGGGGGGCAAGCACTTTTTCACACAGGGCCATGTGGGTTTGGAATTTGTTTTCCCTTCATAATAAAAACCTTCATTTAAAAACTGCATGTCGTGTTTACTTGTGTTATCTTTGATTCATATTTAAATTTGTTTGATGATCTGAAACATTAAAGTGTGACAAACATGCAAAAAAATAAAAAATCAGGAAGGGGGCAAGCACTTTTCACACCACTGTAACTCTGATTGTGTTCATCTGAAATAAGATAGTCATAAACACCTAGGATGGCTTGAGGGTGAGAAAATCATGGGATACTTTTCATTTTTGGGTGAACTAACCCTTTAAAAAACAGTCTAGACCAGTTTTCACCTCTGAATATTTCTGAACACTGCAGAATAATGTGGACAATGCACTTTGGGTGGTCGGGAATTAGCGGTCTCATGACACCTGCTGTACCCAGATCAGTCCATTCATCCATACAGAATCTTAACTGATCATTTGCAACTTTTCACCATCCATCCATCCATTCAGGACCGCCATTGGGGGGACAACTAGGAACCTTGACCCCCGTGCCTACTCTTTGGGCCTGGGGGAGAAAAATGATGACCTGTGAATTTTCGCAACGGGCCTGCATCCGTCCATCCCTCTTTCTCTCTTTCTGTCTATCTCTCCTTCTCACTGGGTGGTAAGAGATGATTAGAGTGTGGGTTGGATGTTGGATTGTGCTGCTTCAGCGCTGAACACCCCTCCTGCCTCTGCTCTGTAATAACACAAAGTCTGAACAGGCTGTACAGCTCGGTGGCTCCAGCTTTGGGAAAATAAAGGCCTACAGGCCTGCCTGCAGACCCGGTGTTGAGACTGGCCCACTGAAAACAAGCAGAGGGAGTAAGGAAATACCCCCCAGCACACACAACCCCACCAACAGCACCCTCTGCTACTAAGATTAGTTTCTTATGACTCTGCATATTTCTCCCTCGCTCTCCCACTCTTGATTTCTTATTGTCTGTCTCCCTGTATACCTCAGGAATTCCTCCCGTTTTGGGATTCTGCACGTGAGGCCTCTCCTCTGGTCTCCAGGAGCATTCTGGGAATGGAATGCACAGCGCCTGCACAAGAGGGACAAAGCACTTGCCCGGGAGAGAGACGGAAAATCAAACTGCGCCCTGACTGTACGATCTGATAAGATAGCGATTGATGGTGTCATCCTTGACAATAAGTTATTGACCTAGATCGTATCGCCGATTCCTTATCAGTGCAAGCAAGTAATCTCATGTAACAAAATAATTCGATTGCATTTAGAAGCGCCTGTTTGCCGGTGTGTGTGTGTGTGAGTTTGAGTGTTTATTTCTGTGAATATTATTGCAGCTGGCTGAATGTTTATTGAAAAGGACGGACGCCAAATTGCGGGCCTACATTTTAAGCGTCTCTTAGTCTTAATATCCTCTATAATCTATCTGAATCTCACACTCTTTATTTGAGTGTCAGCACGTCTCCTACACATTGTCTCTCATTCACATTCCTCTGGCTGATCTCGGAGTTGGATGGTAAATCATTAATTGTCCTTCATGCTCTGCTGTGTGTCACGTATGACAGCTGTCAGTGTGACACTCATTTAATACCGGTTTCATCTGTGGTTTCTGGAGGGGGACGGAGGGGAATGAGAGAAGGGGGTTGTGAAATTGATCTATTTGTTTCGTTCCTCCAAGGGAATTTTATAGAAAACAGCACATCCCTGTTGGCACAGCCACTCCATATTATGGATCTGTCTGGTCACACACAAATATGCATCACTGCACTAAACACACACACATAGCATGATTTATCACTGGTATGGAGGCTTTCTGTCCCATTAAACATATTGGCTCACATGTTTGTGTGTCAGGCTGTGTCTTGCAAGCATATGTGCATCTCAAGATTAGATTAGTTCTTAAAGGGATAGTTCACCCACAAATTAAAATTTTGTCATCATTTACAAATCCTCATGTTGTTTCAAACCTATATGAGTTTCTTTGTTCTGTTGAACACAAAAGAAGATATTTTAAAGAATGTTTTTATGCAGACAGTTGACGGCACCCATTGAATTTCATAGTATTTTTTTCCTACTATGGAAGTCAATGAGTGCCATCAACTGTCTGCCTAAAAACATTCTGTGTAATATCTTCTTATTTTAGGATACCATGTGATTCTAATAAGATTTTGATTTGGTGCCAATCTAGATGTTGTGACACAATGAAATTACAAAAAATTGCCTAAAACACATGCACAACACTCTCATCGAACAGCCGAACAAAATATCTCTGCAAGTGAGCAGTAGTTCTTATTTAGGAAGAGTATTTGAGTGAATCTCACAAAATGCTTCTGTTATTTAACCCCAAAACCGAAAGAAAAAAGATAGAAAATGTATATTTTGCATAAGGAAAATGTAATTTGCTATTGTATCATTATTTTTAGGACAATTAAGCACATTGTTTCTCATTTTGTTTTAATGGTTCTTATTACTGTACTTATTACTGATCTTTCTAAAATTAAAATGAATAATTTTTAAATCAATAAATGGCAGTACTATAAATTATTTATAAATACATAAATACATTTAGTAAATAATTTATGTTTAAACTACGTTAATATTTTTTATCATGTTACAGTAATGAGAATTGGGGGGTAAAATGAAGTTAAATATAAAAAAAAAAAACTCAGTTGAAATTATTTTCTATAAAATATATTTTATTTATAGATTTAAATACTTTTAAAAAGTTTTAAGTGTGCTGTTTAGACATTTTTATTGATATAAAATATTTTATTTTACATGAATGA
The DNA here is from genome assembly GCA_003731715.1 of Anabarilius grahami. Taxonomy (NCBI): domain Eukaryota; kingdom Metazoa; phylum Chordata; class Actinopteri; order Cypriniformes; family Xenocyprididae; genus Anabarilius; species Anabarilius grahami. Next base: position 614,468 of record RJVU01049825.1, read on the forward strand.
AAATGTTTAAACTGTACACAAAGTTACGTGATTTAATTTAAACAGTAAAAAGTATACACACAGTACAGTAAAAAAAAATGTGTTTCTAAATTTTATTTTATAAGATGATTTTAAATGCAAAATGAAACATCATGTGGCTTTAAAATGTAAACCGTAAAAACACAGCTTAGAGCCAGTGACACTGCTGGTCTAGATCTGCAGTTGTTCAAGCCAGATCGAATGTGCCAAGAATAAACAACTCGTTCTAGTCAGCGTCAAAGAAACTGAAAGGGATATAAAACATAAATACCGCATAGAAACACACAATACTTATACTATATATTGAATAGTTGTTTTACATTACACATGGCAAAATCTACGACCATGCCTCTCACACACTCTGAGCCAAGAAACCGTTGAATGCGAGGTCTCTGTGCCCATTTGCAGGCTAAAAAATGTAAACAACATTATCAGATAAATGGCCTCATTGAATCTAAACTCACGAAGACATTATTTTTCAGATGTGACTCAAACAAACTCATTGCCTGTGAAGAACAACATCATCTTTCCATGGCACATTTCCCAAAGCCTCTCCAGAATTCGATAGCAACTGTATTTCAACCAGGAAGGAAACCAAATGCGCACTGCGCTCAAAGGCCAGAGCTGAATATGTCCTGAATGTTTCTGTGCTCTGTTCTTCTGTTTTGCCCAACTCTCTCTCTCTCTCTCTCTCTCTTCGGGAACAAATAATTACAGTCACAGCATGTGATTTAACAGCGCAGAGATCAAATTCCACCGTGTTATAATCACTTGCTGTTCGGCTATTGCAGCAGCAAAAAAGAGAGTGAAGCTAATGGGTGGGGGGGCAGTAGAAAAGATTTGCTTTTGCTAGGTTACAGAGCAAGATCAGAATGGAAATCGAGGGAGCTCAGACCGATTTAGAGAAAGCAGGCGTGACGCACAGGTGGTTTGTCACTGTGAGAAATAACCTAGAAGTGAAGCAGGCTGAACATAATCATTTTGTGTTTTTGCGATAAGCTCTCTGAGCTTCGCTCTATTTTTGGAAAAGCTTTTCTGTGAGAGCAATTCTGAAGATGGAAATAGTGAGCGCACAGTAGAGCGTATAAAGCTGAAGGAATGTGTGAGATCCGAGCATGACTTCGCACTGCATGGTTTGAGTATGAGCCAAAACAGATGGAACAGACCCAATAAAGTTTTAGAGCCCAACACTGTCCCCATTCACCACATGCTCTCGCACACACACGCCTTGCAAGTACTAAGTTCACTATAGCTCCAGCGGCCTTGTTGCCTACTGCCTACATAGGCAGTTGCCTTCTAAGGCAGCTTCTAAACAGTCATGGAACCACTACGACACACTACCGTGATACTACCGTCATAAAAAAAGTGACGTGTAGCCAAGTATGGTGTCCCTTGCAATAAACAGAATAAAAATGTAAAACAAATATTGGGTAAACAATACATTTTTACCTGAACGTCAACTATTAATTACTATTATTTTTTTTTTTTAATGATCAACATTTCCCTCACCTGATCGATCTTTGATTCATTTGGATTTATTTAAAGCCAGCATGAAATGAAAATTCACCCCATGTATTTTGTAAATACATGGTATAGATTATACATTATTGTGAATGATTCATCCATGTATACATTTCACTTTTTTTTCTTTCTTTTTTTGATCTAGTGATGTTTGACTTCTGTCTGGTGATGTATGCCGGATTTCTCCCATCATTTAGTCCGCTTAAACGCGCCCCTCCACAATTCGCATTCATTCGCCTCACAACCAATGAATAGATCCAAGTCCACACCCTACATTTCCGTTACACACGGATTTACGTCACAATATAAAAAAAAAACATCTGTCACTACTTGCGTTTTATTGTGACTTTAGGCAGCATCAAAACTGCCATGGTACCAGTTAACAGGGCACTATTCAAGCATACAGATGCATAGCACTCACAAATATTGTGTAAAATAATACATTTTACTTGCGCCAAATTTTTTTTTCTTGATTTTTCCAGTGTTGAAAGTTTCTTTTGAAAGTAATGCATTACAATATTACGTTACTCCCTAAAAAGTAACTAATTGCGTACTTATATTTTTATGAAAAGTAATGTTACATTACTTTTGTGTTACTGTTTCTCTCCTGGGCTGGTCTTGCTTATTTGTTTTTTAATAACAACAAAAAAGTTGTATTTTTTGGCAAATGTAAAGGCCCTTTTGCACCAAAAGTGAAATGAATAAGCCTAAAGCGGAAATGCATATTCACGCCTGTACAGTAGAGGGCGCAGCTCAAACAAACCTTTACTTAAGCAATAAAAAATGTAAAAAAATAAAACACAAATTTGATGTTTATCTGAGAGTCATTTTTCCTTATTAGTATAGTTGAATTGAATCAATGAATGTCAGCAGAAAAACATTGGTTAATAAAGTGAGATTAAATACATAAAGTATATTTGTTTAATTTAATATATTTAATTATTGCAGAGAGACTGCAGAGAGAGAAAGATTGCATTTCACTGTTTTTATTCATTTTGAGGAATACTGACTCTGTTTTTCTTTAAGTGAAATGAGTAAATGCCTGCTCACATTTAGTCTAGAACTACAATAACCATCATATTTACACAGCGCACACAACACCTCTGCACATTACTCCCAATTTCTCTCAACATGGGGTCAGGAGAGCTGTCAGTCAATAAATGGGAAATCAAAGTAACTTGCATTACATATTTGAAACAGTAACTCAGAAATGTTGTTGTAAATTTAAAAGTAATGCGTTACTTTACTAGTTACTTGAAAAAAGTAATCTGATTACGTAACTCAGGTTACTTGTAATGCGTTACCCTCAAAACTGTGAACAACAAATACTATCTTTCTTGCCTTGTGGATTAATTTTTTCCCACTGAAACCCAGTAAAGGTTTTGCCCAATGCTATCTACATTCACCACTTGCTCACACACACCTTTCACTATAAGATCCCTATAGCTCAGCTCCAAAACCTAGATGATTGCTACCTATATAGGCTGTTCCCTTCTAAGAAAGGTCATGGAACTGTAACCGATCTGTATCAAAAGGTCACACTTAACTCCCGACTAAGCCACTGGGGACTTATGCCCACGAAAATAATTTTGTTTAACACCTTGCAGCAACACAAGTTCAACAGCCAGTAGCAAAAGAGAACATGATGTGACCTTCAAGTACAAATACATTTATTAACAAACCAACTATCAATAATAGATTGTGATGAATAGACAATTTAACTTTAATTTAAATGTTAGAATCCCATTTTGGAGATCTGGATCCGTATGCCAAAATATTAAAATCACAACCCACCACTTAAAATAGTACAGGTTATACCTGGCCTGTGGGAAGAGAAAGAAGCAAAGAGTCACTGGACCACAAACGAGCACACACCAAGGGGTGAACATGACATCCTAAACCCCGAAATTAACCACATTAACAGCTCACGCACTCACACTCTTGGACCAAGGAGTTGCGTCCCTCAGAATGGCTCTTCAGGGTCATAACACCGGAAGTCAGGGGAAAAAAAGTCAGGAAATTACGCATCTTACCCAATTTCTGGCTATTTAGAGGGCAAAACAAATACATGATATGCCTCACCCTATGCACCATTCTTATTTATTCACATGATCACAGAACCAATTTGGAACACTGTACATGGGCAGCAACACAAAGTGCACAGGAGACTAGTTTGACCTTAGCATGTTGCTAAGCTTACAGGCTGTCACAAGCATAAAAACAGATAGCACACTCAAATATTAGGCATGAAGCATTTCCTATAGTCACCATTTCTCTCTTCTCTTCAGCCATCTAAGACTGATGTTTACCGAAACGGTCTCGGTGCATTCTGGGATTGGCTTTTCACATGTGATGCTACCTCCTGCCTCCTGAAATGTTTATTCTCAGAACATGTCCTGGTTTTCCCCACTGACGTGGCTGGTGTGGAGGGTATTTGTACATTTGTGAGTGTGTGTGTTTAAGTATTGTTTGGTGGTGGTGTTATGCTGGAACAGTGTAAATAACACTCCCACGCCAGTCACTTTTATCCCCTAACTCACTGTCCGCGATGACAGAACCGTCAGTCTCTATCACTTACAGGGTGACAGCCAGCAAATCATGACAGGAATGTGAAGGGAGGAAGGGATGGGTTTGGGGTCACACATTAGCTATGGGACACTGGAATCTGCAAATGCACTTGAGAATAAGCGTGCCAATGCAGTCTCCAGGATGCTGGGGTGGTGAGCAAAAAAAGCTACCTCAGCAAGAACTGCAAATTCTTCCCTGTATTTCGCTTGTAGATGCACGCAGTGGGAGCATAAGAGGAATATGAACTGCTTAACACTCTGGGGTCTGACGGTCACGCCGGCGATACATCGCGGTTTTTTTCTTACCAGTGTGAAAGAGACTCAAAATACTCCATCAATGTTGCACATATAATTAAGAGTTATACACCATTTTAATCTGTGGAATATCTTCTTTTATTTGTGTACACTCAGAGTAAAAACAAAATGTTGTGCTTTTTGTAAAATAAAGAAAACTAACATGATGCGTGATCTCTCGTCTCCCTCTGAACGAACTCCAATCTGATAGTTTTCAGAAAATGACCTGTAACTTAGTGAATTCTAATGACAAAAAAATTACACTTATGTCAAAAGAAACGTTGAGATGTCAGCTTTTAAATCGTTTAAGTCAAATCGAAAACAAACCTTCTGTGTTTATGTAATCTGTATGAGAAGAGAGCCATGTCAGAAGTCCGTGATTCAGCTCATTATCCGCTAATGCGGCCACGCCCACGGAGCCAGCGCTATTCAGACGCAAATTCAGTCAATACATGCAGACATCGTCTCTCAATCGTGTATTTATTATCTTAAAGTGTTTATCTGGAAGTTAAAGCCATGGTGAGCTCTAGAAGACATACAGTTAGTTCCTGGTTCTCTTCTTCTTTATATGGATTTGTGGACTAAAGGTTTACAGAGCGCCCTCCGGCTGCAAGTATGAATTAAAAACACCATTCCTGAAATGTCCTCTTCTTCTTTAGAATAATTTGTGGACTAAAAGGTGTACAGAGCGCCCTCCGGCTGCAAGTATGAACTGAAAACACAGTTTCCAGCACTCATAGTGATGAGAATAAATAAATATAGAATAAATATTACTCCTCTGTATAGAAATTTGACATAAACATATAAGATTCATCAATATTTCTCCAAATGTACATGCTTTTAAGCTAAAAGCCTATATGAAATGCCATGGAGGTAACATAATTGTTCAGACACTTTGCATCACAGAAATGCATTATATTTTAAAGAATATAATAGAATACCATTATTTTAAATTGAGCTGAGACATTTTTGGGGTTTTTTTCACAGCCTACCTGACTGAAAGAGCTCATTAATATGCAAGTCATTTCAGCTCATTACAATTCAAATCTTTTGTATTCTCATGAATACAGTGTAATGACACTTGTGCCATTTATATGTTTATGAACAACTGAAAAAAGCACAAATGTCAGGGCATGTCAAAACTTCTCCAGGGCCCCAAAAATCCTTAGACCCCAGAGGGTTAAAGGGATAGTTCATACTAAAATAAAAATTAAGTTATCATTTACTCACCCTGGTGTTGTTCTAATGTAGTATGCCCGTCTTTCATTTATGGACCGCAAAAGAAGAATTTTAAAAAAATGTCACACTCGCGCTTGTCCGTATAATAGCAGTGAATAGCAACCAGCATCAAGCTTTTTAAAAAGATGCAAAAGTATCACAGAATGATTCCATGCAATACATGCCGTCTATACCAAGTGTTCTGGGAGTATATGATAGGGTTTGGTGAAAAACAAACTGAAATTTAATATATTATTTAAAGGAATTCCTGACCTTGGCCGTTGGTCTTCTCTGCATGGCCACATGACTGTTCGTGAGACTCTATTTGCTCCGTGTCGCCCAGAAAATGCACACAAGTTGTCAGAAATCAAGATTAACAAAAACTGAAATACAATGCCTAGAAATTAATAATACTTAATAATATTAAATAATACTGTGGCAAGCAGGGCGAGGCCAAGAGCCGTGGGAACGGAGTGAGGTTGGTGACATGAGTGCTAATGATCCTTGGCTTTCTCATGGAGGAGCTCCGGGAGGATAAAAGGAGGAGCGATGACAGTGAAGGACTAGAGAGGACCAGACCTGGATTTTATGTTGTGTTTTATTATATTTTATAAGTTTGTTAAACGTTCGCTGTTTCCTGCCTCCTTCTTCCCTGAACGTTAAACCTCGTTACATTGGTGCCGAAACCCAGGAGGAAGGAGGGACACGCTACCGGAGAGCTCTTGCTGCTGAGGGGAATCATGGTGCTGAGGTAACCACACAAAGGAGCGGTGCCCAGAAGTGGCTGCCCGAGGTGGTGATGCTGGAGCAATTGAGCAACAGGTGGGATGGAGAGCTCACTGCCATGCTCCTGGGTTGAGGAAGGGTGGCTGCCTTCCATAAGGGGATGGAGGACTTGCCGCTATTTGCTGAGGCCTGGAGCCTGCTGCTGTCCGCCATAATGGGTGGGGGGAGCAGGGAACGGGGGAATTGCTGCCGGCTGCCCGAAACTGGAGTAGCCACTGCCGTCCGGCAGGAGGCGGAGGAGTATCGAGCCATCTACAGAGGAGCGTCCGGTAGAGCCATGGGAACGGAGCGAGGCTCACTCGCGTGAGAGTTAATGAGCGAGTTTCTCACGAAGGAGTGACGACAGTATAGGACAAGAGAGGACCAGGCCTGGACTTTGTTGATTTGTGATTTGTGTTCTATTATGTTTTAATGTGGCAGTTGTCCGTGAGGGGCTGACACTTTACTTCTGTTTTGGTTGTTTGTTTACTTATGATTAAAGTTTGTTGAGCATTCGCCACTTCCCGCCTCCTTCTTCTTTGCACATTAAAACTTGTTACATTGGTGCTGAAACCCGGGAGGAAGGAGGAACACGCTGTCGGAGAGCCCTCGCTGCTGAGGGGGGTCGCGGTGCTGAGGAGGCACTGGTGCTGGAGCGATTTAGCAACAGGTGGGACGGAGAGCTCTCTGCCATGCTCCTGGGTCGAGTCACCGCTGTTTGCTGAGGCTGGAGCCTGCTGCCGTCTGCCATGACGGGGGATGAACAGGGAACAGGGGAATTGCTGCCGGCTGCCCAAAACCGGAGAAGCCATTGCCAACCGGAGGAGCCGTCCATCAAGGAGCATCCAGTACCATCGCATGGCACCGCGAGTCCGGACTAAGAATTTTTTTTCATTTCTTTTCTTGTCTCAATGTCTCCACATCCTTTCCTTTCCTTCTCTCTTGCTTCGTCTGTCCGTACCCCAGGTGCTGCCGCCGCCGTGAAGGGCCGGGAGAAGAAGGTAATCTCGAGGGTACCCCCAACCCGCGAGGGGCGATGTGGGTATATGGCAAGCAGGGTGGGGCTGAGAGCCATGGGAACGGAGCGAGGCCGGTGACGCAAGTGCTAATGAACAAGTTTCCCACGGAGCAGCTCCGGGAGGATAAAAGGAGGAGCGACGACAGTGAAGGATGAGAGAGGACCATTACTTTTTGAAGTTTATTTATTATTATTTATAATTGAAGATTATTGGAGAAAATACTCTTTCTCCATCATTTCTCCATTGTGTGTTTGCCATCTTAATTAGGAGATGACCAGCACACAAAACTTTGTGAAGATGCAGGCTCTGAATTGGGACACAGCTTGCATTCAACAGCAACAACAGCTTGTTCTGTGCATTACACGCCATTATGCCATGTTTACATCTTACATCAGAGTTACATGTCCTATAGAATGGAGTAGAAAAGGTTTAAATGAACCCTTACAATTCAATTGAAATTTCAAACGGATTTGGCCATTTCATTCTACGTGGTTGCATGACTTTTTTTATCCCGACTGTGCTAATAGTCCGATTACAATTGGATCAAGGTGGAGTGACATGCTGGATTGACAGTAAGAAATATTGTATGTCTATGATACAGTATATACATATGGGAGAGATGCTCTTCAGGTTTTCTACTAGGCCCTATGTATGAGGTAATCCGGCATCTTAATTTCTTAAAGCCTTGATTGTCTTTTTTGCAGAAGCTCTATAAATGAGAACCAGGTCATTCTACTCTTTAACTCGCCAGATTTTGTTTGCTTTTATTTTATTTTTCCTTCTTGCCACTCCATAAAACATATTTTTCCAAGTCCCCATCCGAGCCTGGTATTTTTGTTGCTGTTTTCTTGGAAGGAGAATGATTGTGTTTCATTTCGGAGGGCATTCACCCTTTCCCAGGGTTTCCCATTTATGGTTAAAGTCACACCATGAGTGTGTATCACCGCTCTCTACTGTAAAACCAAAAATCTGAGTTTACGCAATGAGAATTTGGCCATTTGTGTGCTCTAGTGTCATTAGTGGTTCTTGTTATGGCTTTTTCAAAACCCCTAAACCTACATACTAAACTTTGCCTTGTAACTAAATTCTTGTTCTACGGACATGCATGATTTGTCAAATCATGTGGTGTACTATTACTTTTTATTGTTAACAGTTGTGGACAACAAAATGCCAAAAATAAATATATAAATAAAATTACAAAATAATAATTTATAATGAAGGAGAGAGATGAGACACATTTAGAGACCAAAAGTAGACCTACAAATCTATTTTGTTACTAGAATTCAATGTAATTCATGATAATACAATGTAATAAAGTCTGTTAAAGTTTGGACATTTGTGTAACACAAAATACTGCCTACTTATTCACACTAGGCACGGTTGCCTTGAACCGAGCCCGAGTGCGATTGTCCCCCCACCCCACTGCCCCGGTGGCCTGCACTCACATTGCACTTAGCGTTCCAGGCCGAAGCATGCTTACGTCATATACGATGCAACTTTTTGAATGGAAGAAAACAGGAAGAAATGCACAGATACTGCCTAATATATTTATCATTTATGCCGCGCAGCGATTTTCACTTGCACGTATCAGAGGATTATTACAGCAGCTGATGTTAATGGTGGAATTTAAAGCTTTACTCGCAAACTACAATTTCTGTTCATCAATAAGGTGAGGATCAGACCCGTTATAAACCCAAATACACTCTAATTAATTACATGAATTGATAAGTATACTATCAGAGAAGTAATAAAGATGTTTGCCGTCGTAATGATGACAGTAGCGCACACAAAAGTAGTAACTGTTCCGTGCTCAGGCACGGTTTGCGCTCACACTGCATGCGAACCGCGCTCGAGCCTAACCGAACCGCGTTCTGGCCCACCTCTTCCAAGCGGGCCAGGGCCGGCTAAACGAACCGCGCCAGGGCGGAGCACTCACACTTGTCAAACGAACCGGGCTTTGAGGGTCAAACGCGCTCGGGCACGGTTCAGAGCGCCTAATGTGAGTACACCCTTATTCTCAGAGAGCAGCTGCTTTTCAGGAACAAACTGGAACAATGCCTGTCAATAAATCTATGGCAAGGGTTCATCCATGAGGGATGTTGTGGGTTTAGTGTGTAAAGAGGGTTTCTTGGGAAACATCTGGAGCTAAATTCCATGAAACACTCAAATGAGGTTTTGGCCATTTCAGAGTCAGCGGGGAGCACATCCCTCAACCTTTTATCTCAGAGAGAGAAAGAGAGGGAGGGAGAGAAAGATACTGATGGGGGCAAAATGAAAGGGTGCAGGATGGAAAAACAAAGGCAGAAGGAAGGAGGGTGTGATCTGGTAGGGGGAATCTTGCGGTAATGTTGGGCCTAGAACAGACTCAGTACAAGTATGTTTTTATGAAGTGTGAAAACAAGCTAACATGTGCAATTTATAATGCAACACTAGAACATGTTGCATTCCTAGCCACATGGGGCACTATAGTTTTTAAAAGAAATAAATACTTTCATTCAGCAATGATGATTTAAATTGATCAAAAATGACAGTTAGGACATAAAAGAATCCTGAAATAAAATGTAGCTTGGTTTCCCACAAAATATTAAGCAGCACAACTGTTTTTAATATTGATAATAATAACAAATGTTTCTTGAGAAGCAAATCATCATATTAGAATGATTTCTGAAGGACCATGTGACACTGAAGACTGGAGTAATGATGCTGAAAACAGAAAACAGTTATTTTAAACTGCAGTAATATTACAAAGACCCTAAAGGGATATGGTGATGAAATATGTTAATGCTGTTGTGTTCACTCACAAAAGTTTTGAATTCTTTGTGCAAAGTTTCTTGGGGGAACGCAAAACTTTTGCGAGCGAACGCAAAGTTTCCCGGAATAACGAAAAAGCATTTAAATATTTTTTTCCCACCACCAAGTCCCTTTAGGGCCTCCGTAATTTTTTTTTTACAATATTATTTTATTTTTAATCAACTAAAGCCTTGATGAGCAGAAGAAACTCTCTCTAATAATTTTCTGAGCTGGAGATCATGACAAATTAGGCAAGAAAAAACTCAGGTGGTGGAGCAATCCACCTTATTAAACCTTTCTATGCAGATACCCACATTCATGCTCAGCCACATCATTAAAAAGTGTATAAGAATAAGTGTAGGCTATAAGAATGTTAAGATACACCTTGTCTTGATATGTGCATGCAGCCGCCTCTGGAACTGATTCAATCTGACCCACTTCACTTCACACCATATGTGTGGAAAAGTGACTTCAAATCTCATGCCAGGCTCGGTACATTAAGATGTGCAGGATGTACTGTTCTGCTGTGAACTATAACAATTGAAGGATCCTCATAAAGGATGCTTTCCATGGAAAATTCAGGAACCAGAAACATGGCTCAAGAGCTAATGGGCTTCTTCCATCCATCCATCCATCTCTCTCTATTTATTTATTTAGTAATCATTCAGACCAGAGGAGAACTGGCCCCCCATTTTTTAAGTTGATTTCCACTTCTGTCACAGGATGGAGTTTGTGTTCCATACCACTGTCGCCTTTGGCTTGGTTAGTTAGGTTGGGATTCAAAAGACACTTAATATTCAGTAATTTTAATGGTTTAACTGCACTAACACTATCCGACAACAACAAAACTTGTACTGAATCAAGCTGAATAACAACACTATTGTCTTCTTAGCTGCTTTCTAGGTGAATCAAATTTGTTTCATAATTGGTTAATTTTTTGGCAACACTGATACTGTAATTGAACTGAACTGAATCAACACGTAATTGACTTTAGCTGAATAATGACACTATTGACTTCTGTAGAGTTGTTTTAGAGAAGAATTTGAATTTGTCATATCTGATGACGTTTGTATCATTGATTCTGTTATTTTCCTGTTTATTACTGTGAAGCTGCTTTGAAACAATCTGCTTTTTGTATAAAGCACTATAGATATAAAGGTGGCTTGACTAGATTGTTAGTCAGTAGAAAGTTTCACAGATTAACCTCAGCTACCAATAAAGGTGTAGTATAGTTTAATCAGAGCACCATTTAACACAGTTTACCATTTAAATCCATTAATTAAGACTCTCAATCTCTCAAAATCCTCACAAAAATATGAAATATGAAGATTCATGTGCTGTAAAAAAGCACCAAAGATGTATTTTAATTCTAAATGCACTATGCTATTAAATATAGCCTATTTAAAGGCAGTTTATAGCAACAACAATGACCTTGTCACCATTCACCCTATACCCATCTCTTTGTCATGCCAAAATCTTGGAACTAGAGTGTTTCAGCCTCAAATAAATTATGTAGAAATGCTCACTTGTCATTGTGCTGCGTGTGTGTATGACAAAATTGGCTTGTGCATTTTGATTTTTATCAGTATTGGACCAGGATTTGCTAAATTCTTGATAATTACGTGTAACCATCGACCGCTATTTGTGAAATCAAAACAATTTGGCCACAATAAAAGCAGCTAAATGCAAACACACAAATGAATCGCTGTGGAAAGCTGGATCTAATGATCGAGTGGAAAAGGACAACTCATCTGGGGGTGATAAAAACTTGATTACTTTTTATTAGATTTTCTTTTTTTATTAAAATGCATTCCACTAGGAAAACTTCTTACACATGATTTATTCGATCATACTGTTCATGAGAATAATTAAGGGTGGAGGAAGATCTACAGTGAGATTCATCAAAATGTGGTAATATGCGGCTATAGAGGACCCTGTATGTTAGTAACACATTCTTCCTAAATACAGTACATAAGCACCAAAAGCCCTTAGAAAAGATCTTGTTAGATGGTAATTCAGCCATGGTTACAAACAACCAATGTGTTTTCACTAATGATGTTATCCGAGGTCAGGGCATGTATTCACACAGCAAGTGGTCAGGGTTGTACAGTTCAATGGTCTGCATCATGTACCCTCACTGACCCTATTTTTCGTTCTCTTTTTCAGCATGCAAATATTTCACACTCCTGGCTAAACCTGAATTTATTAACTCTAAGCAAATACTAAACATGATTAATGGACATGCACACAAGCAGACATGCGCACACATTTGGGACTCCAAATTTGCAAATCTCAGAATTAAAGTGATAGTTAACCTAAAACTGAAACCTATCATTATTTAATCAATGTCATGTCGTTCCAATCCTGCTTGACTTTCTTTCTTCTGTTGAACACAAAAGAGGATGGATTGAAGAATGTTCATGATGCTCTTTTCATACACAATCATTTGAACTTTCTGGAAAAAAAAAATGTTTCATGGTTTCCACAAAAAAATTAAGCATTGACATTAACTCTTTTCAACATTGATAACAATAAGAATGTTTCTTGAGCCCCAAATCATCATATTAGAACGATTTATGAAGGATCATGTGACACTGAAGACTCGAGTAATGGCTGCTAAAAATTCAGCTTGGACATTTGGACTCCTTTTGTGCTCCACAGAATAAAGAAATATATGAGGGTGAATAAATAACAACAGAACTACATTTTTGGGTGAACAATCCCTTTAAGATTACTCACTCAGGGGCGTGTTTCCCGAAGCGAACTCGGGTTGCAAGTTCCGTCATTACCAATAGAGTTCAATGGGACTTACGACCATGGTTCACCAACGATGCTTTCGGGAAACGCACCCCAGAACTGTTAACATTCACAGCATGGTCAAATGACTTTTTCAGGCAACAATAAAAAAAGAAAAGCTGTAAACCCTAACGCTCAAAATAATGAACTGGTTTGAGCAGGGCAAACTCAAATTAAACAAATGAGTTCAGTCAAATGAACTTTTATGAGTATTTAGAACTTTCTTTTTCTTTTGAGTTCACGAAACTGACACATTTGAAGTAATTTGAATTGTTTCATTGTTTTGAGCTTTATGAACTTGTTTCGTTTAATTTAGACAAACTTAAATTTACCTGAAAGGTGGCTATTTTCCAGCATGCTTTGCCATGGCACTCGAAAGGGAGAGTAAATGCTAAAATGAAGAGTTATATAATCTTTTTTTTTTTTTTTGTGCAAGATTAATGTTAATTGCGAGATTTAGTAGTGTTTAATGCTTTGCTATAAGCTAATTTAGAAGAGTTTCTGTTATGTGTTTTTTCTATATTGCCGTACTCTTTCAGCAATTGCTATGCTACGCTAATGGTATCAAAGCATTGTGTTACCAATTAGAATTTGCTGAATTAGCTATAGCTAGCTAAATTTACACTACTTAATATTGAGATTACATGATAAATTTAAGTTAAATGTATGAATTAACCTACTCAAAATTTTCCAGTTAAGAGCAATTAAAATATATAAGTACAAAATTGAAATCTGCAAGAAATCTGCTAACTTAAACTTTGAATTTCTTAACTTAAAAAAATTTGATATAACTGATTACCTCAAATGTTTTGAGTTTTGTCAACTTCTTCGGGTTTACAGTACATGTAGTATCACTACATCAAGGCTAAATGAACAGTTTCACAGGACTGTGCAGCTCCATAGACGGTAACATGCTGTACTTCAATGCTAGAGCAACAACCGCTCAAGATCAACCTCCTGTTGAAATGGTTACATCCTTGCAAAAAGCCAGTACCTAAGAACTGCATATGAAAGCCATTGAGTTAATAGCATGTGTGTCCGTGTGTCTATTAAAAATGGCAGGGTGTGTATCTGAGGGCAAGTATCTGCGTACGAGTGGAAGAGACAGCCTGTGGTGTGTGTAGAGTTAAGGAGCGTGGGTGTGCACGTCTGGGTCTGGTTTGGGCTTTTCTGAAGCGATTTGTAATGATATGCTGCTCTGTCTGTACAACGTGTATTTGTGCCCCAGTGAGACATACAGAACATACTCTCATTAAGTTAAAAGGACGGCATCCAACCACAACGACTTTAGGGCAAACACACACACATATGCCAGTCCACTGGCCAGCACAAATTCAAATGGGATTGCCGGCACAGACACACAAACACACTTATTGCCAGTGCCATAAAAAGCAGAGAATTTGGACAAATAACATTTCCACCATCATATTAGGGTTACTTGAAAGAGACTGGATAGAACTACAGTACTGAAAGAAAATCAGCATGTTGAGTTTCAGAAAGCTACTTTTTTTTTTATGGGATTTTCATCACTAAGATTCAAATCACTTATATTATGTTCTAGTCCACATTTTAAGAATTCAGATTCCACTCTTCTATTAATAAAATTTATATCACAGATTAATTACATTTTTTTCAATAATGATTATTTATTTAGCTTCCCAAATGCTGCTGGCATTGACTTTTCTAGGTGTTATTCATACTAATATTGATTATATTGCTAATGTTTATGTGCTTGTAATTGCATGTGCAATTTTCACACGTCATATGGTGTGATATAGGTCCTGCAGTCCACGGGTATCAGGAGATCGAATCGGCCAATCAGAGGGACTTGAATAAAGCGGATGCAATCTGTCAGTCAGCCCACTGTGGCGAAAGTAATGGTGATGTTCCTCCCCCATAGTCGTGACGAGGGGTTAAAGGGGTTAAATAATTGTATGCACAAACACACATGGACACACGCACAGAATTTTTTGCGATTTCAGTCTCATTGTCTGAGCTGATCTCTTAACTTAAAACATATATTTATATAAGTATTAAAATAAAGTTATTTGTAGATATCCTGATAACAACAGAAAACTTCATGTAATATTAAAATACTATTTTGTCTCAAAAATACTATTTTTGTCCCAAAAATCCTTGATGACTCTTCTTGTCGACACTAATGTTTACAAAATTTCCAATCCAATCAAATGCTCTGTACAGTGAGACTGTCCACTCCCCCTAAATAACAATGCCTACCTCCAATTAGCAATAGCAAATAGAAAATTATGGATTTGCCTGATGAAAAAGAAGTTAACGTGCATTCATGCTATGTCAGGATTACCGCAACACTCAAAATGGCTAATATTTTAGTTTAATTAGGGCTCGAGCACTGATGGTGTGAGGACCCTATTGGAATTGCTCCATTTATAATTCCTATATCTTATTGTTTTATTTGTCCCTTTAAGTAAGTTGTTTATTTTTTATAAGCTTTATTTTGTTTTCTGATAAGACACACAACTGAACAAATGTGAGGTCCAAAAGAGAAACAACAGTATGGTAATATATCGTCAAAGTTAAAGGGTATCCAAGATGTATGTGACTGTCAGTCTGTCAGCGGTATAAAGCTTGAGAATGGTAACACAGTCTATTAGAGTCAAAAATATGCATAGTCAAATCCAAATTAAACCCTGCGGCTCGTGACGACACATTGATGTCCTAAGACACGAAACGATCGGTTTGTGCGAGAAACCGAACAGTATTTATATAATTTTTACAAGGGAAGTGATGTCTCACGCTTATACTTCAATGAGTACAAGACATCACTTCCGTTGTCAGAGCGCGATCAGACCTCACTAACTGAGTGCTGAACGCACAAACCGATTGTTTTGTGTCTTACGACATCAATGTGCCGTCACGAGCCGCAGGGTTTAAATTGGATTTGTCTATGCATATTTTTTGACTCTTATAAATTGTGTTACCATTGACACGCATTAAAAGACTGACAGATGCAACGGTTCGAGTTAAAAATCATCATTTGTGTTCTACTGAAGAAACAAAGTCACCTACATCTTGGATACCCTGGGGGTAAGCAGATAAACATCAAATTACATTTTTGGGTGAACTATCCCTTTAATGATGTAACCTCTGTTCCCTGTTGGAGGGAAAGATATGTGTTGTCGAGTTATTGACACTAGGGGTCACTCTTGGGAGCCCCAAATACCTCTATCGTTTTCAAAAAAGGCCAATGAAGTTAGCGTATGGAATTTGCATGCCTGGCCACTCCCCTAGACATACAGTGACATACAATGGCATCTCGCCGCTTCAGCGGTCAGTTCAGTGTTGTGGCAGGAGGTGTCAGTCACTTCGACAAGGTGTTGAGTGATTGACACTAGGGGTCCCTATACCAAACACCACACCTACTGAACTGCGTCACAAGAGTTGCCGGTGCAGAAGCATTTTTTTTAATTACGCTGAGTGCCGCCTGTTGTTTACGTTGGGGAAGTGTTCTCTTTTCTCTGCCGAGAAAGGAACACTACGGAGACCACATCCTACCCCAAAGGGGAGGTATTATGTGGAGAAGTCTGGGTTGCTGGTGCCAGATTGTGCTCTGCCCCTGAGAAATAAGATTCTTCCTGAGGGGGATTCACCAGGGAGGGACCAGTGCCATCAGCATGAGCTCTGAGAACCAATCTGGTTGGGCCAGTAGGACACAACTATTAGGATTTGTTCTCCTTCCTCCCTGATCTTGCAGTATTTGTGCAATAAGGATCACTGGGGGAAATGTGTACTTGTGCAGACCCCAAGGCCAGTTGTGTGCTAGTCTGTGTCATCTGCTTCAAGAGGGGCCTGGTCAGGGAATACCAGAGAGCTCAATGAGAGGATTCCTGGGAGGCAAATTGGTTCACCTGAGCCTCGCTAAATCGACTCCAAATCAGCTGGACCATTTGGGGGTGGAGTCTCCACTCTCCTTGGAACATGACTTGTCATGAGAGCACGTCGGCTTCGTGATTAAGAATGCCACGAATGTGAGTGGCAAGTGGGGACTCCAGAGGAGGAGATGGTGGGCGAGTTGTGACATGCGGCAGAAGTGGACACCACCCTGGCAAATGATGTACGCCACCGCTGTGGTGCTGTTAGTCTGGATTAACACATGCTTGCCCTGAACCAGCAGACAGAACCGCTTCAGGGCCAATATCACAGTCAACAACTCTAGGCAACAGATGTGCTAGCGCAGACGGAATCCTGTCCAGTGCCCCATGCCAGCTCGTCTGAGAGGCGTCTGTTGTGAGAACAAGATGCCTGGACACTCATTCTAGGGGAATACCTGGCCGTAGAAACGTGTGGTCCACCCCGGAGCTGAAAGTGCGACGACAAATCTGTGTGATGGCCACACAGTGTGTGCCAAGACTCCATGCCCATCTCGGGACTCGAGTCCAAAGCCAATGCTAAAGTGGTCTCATTTGCATCAACCCCAGTTGTGTGACCGTGGCTGAGGAAGCCATATGCTCCTGGAGCCTCTGAAAGTATTTCAGTGGGACCGCTGTCTTGTGCTTGAATAATTTCAAGCACTTCAGCATTGACTGAGCACGATCTTCTGAGATGCATGCTGTCACGGTGATCGAGTCCAACTCCAGACCGAGAAAATAAATGCTCTGCACGGGGGAGAGCTTGCTCTTCTCTCAGTTGACCCGAAGTCCCAAACGGGCTAGGTGCCTAAGGACCAGGTCCCTGTGTTCTCATAAGCTAGAATCAGCCAGTCATCGAGGTAGTTGAGTATGCTAGTGCCCACTTCCCTGAGAGGGGTGAGGGCAGCCTTTGTGACTTTCATGATGACACAAGGACACAGGGACAAACCGAAAGGGAGGACGTTGTACTGATAGACTTGTACCCGACCCTCAAAGGCGAACCGTAGAAACGGTCTATGCCGAGGAAGGATCGAGACATAAAAGTATGCATCCTTCAGGTCTATCGCCATGACCCAATCTTGACGTTGGACACATGTCAGCATGAGTATCTTGAATGGGAGCTTGTATAGGTCCTGATTCTGGCAAACTCAATCGCGTAGAATTGTCTAGTGTTAGAGGATGACCCAGGGAAAGAGGTAACGGCCCTTTTCTGACCATAAAAGAGCAAAAATAAAAGGAAAAACCAAACAAAAATTCTCCCCCCATCTCTCCAGCAGGAGTGAGGCCCATCTCATCTTCAGAGGTGGGCAGGTCAGCAGGGTCTCCTTCGTTCCTGGTTCGCCCATCTCAGAGCTGCTAAGAAGCCATTTGCGGGTTCTTAGCTGCCTGCTGGTGGGCAGGCGGTACCACCTTCCTGCTAGATAACCATCATGGTCTAGCTGCTGGCCCAGGCTTCTTGGGGATGGGGGTGGTGCAACCTTCACATGGGGCCACTTGGTGACGAGCAGGGATTAGGACCTACAGGTGGCGGTATTTTGTAGGAAAAGATGCACCGTAATCGCACGCTCCACCTGTGGAACATCCGAGTACCCCTGGGCGATGCACCATGGAGGGTAGTGAGGGCAGAGGAGCCCCAGAGTCATGTTCTGGCAGAAAAATGTGCCTTCCATGACTTCGTAAGCTCATCATGCACTTCTGGGAAGAAAGGAACTGGGGTGGAGCATGGCTGTACGTCACACTCTGATCCCAGAAACCAATCATGCAGCTGCGAACACTTGGGGCAGGGCGGAGGATCCCATTCAAGCCTGATGCTCGCGGTTTCCCAGGAAAGCAGAGCTGCCAGCTCAGCGTCAGATTCAACCTGGGCCTTCACACCTGAGAGTGGGAGACCAGGTGAATCTTCTGCCTCTGAAGGCAATAGCTCGCCCTCCAAATGAGATATTAAATTCACTGTGAGGTGAACCGCCCACCTCATCCGGAAGCTGAAATGGGGGAAACAAGTGTGCTGAGGCACGGGAGGTTCACTGGGACCCAGCAAGCACGCTCCCGCTGCAGCGCTTAGATCGCCCTCAGCGCTTACCACCGAGGCCTTGTACCCAGAGGTAGAAAGAGAGCCGCAACCCCAATGTTCCAATACCCATGCTCTCGCAGTGAGAGCATGAACCATCCACAAACGCTGTCTCTGCATGGGAGCAACCCAGGCATTTAGGACAGCGATCGTACCCATCAGAGGGAGAGAGAAATTGACCGCAAGTAGAAGGACGTAGATGGAAAGGAATCTATAAAAGGCGTGGTTCACTGTGCTACTCTTTTAGTAAAATTAGCTCTCTAACAAAAAAAAAAACAACATTTTGTGGAATATTGCCAAATGTATTATAAATGATTTATCTGTTGCTCATCTTTTTTTTTTTCATTAATGTGCTCTCATAATCTTTAATCAAAATAACTTCCCCTTTCTCTTGCAGTGACATCTCTTCACTGATGATGTGCTTACTGGCGCGAGGGTGAGACAACCTGTCACTCAAATGACATCACAGCAATAGCAAACAACAGAACCATCCAACCATCCAATCAATTCCCGATGGACAAAATCAAGCCCCGCCCTATATTTTTTCTTATTTAAAGGTGTCCAAGATTTGACATTTTACAAGATGTAATATAAGTCTAAGGTGTCCCCAGAATGTGTCTGTGAAGTTTCAGCTCAAAATACCCCACAGATTTTTCATTATACCATGTTTTAACTGCCTATTTTGTGGTGGAATTAAAAATGCTCTGATTTGGGGTGTGTACACCTTTAAATGCTTGTGCTTCCCGCCCCCAACCTTGCGACTCCAATAAACATTGCATAAACAATACTGAAGTACACAATATAACGCTCAAAATTGATTATTACAAACTGTTGGTGATGCAGCATATCAGATCACGTATGGCATGTATTTTGTGGATGTTTGCTAACATTTGATTCTGAATGAGTTTGATAGTGCTGCACGGCTAACGTTGGCTAAAGCTACACACAGTTGGAGAGACTCGATAAGAATGCAGATGCGTTCATGAATTATACAGACTGCAAGCGTTTTCGGGTTAAAATGAATATAACGACATGGCTCTGGTCTCCGTGAATACAGTAAGAAACAATGGTAACTTTAACCACATTTACAGTTTTTTTCAGTTGCTAACAAGCATTGTTCAATACCGAAACCACATTTTCAAAACTCTTCACACAGTCTGCATTACCAGCATGAATGTTGGCCAAACAGTTAATCTCACCTACAAAACTCACAACATAACACTGGCAACATTTCTGATTCAGAAAACACACATTTCATTCACAACACACTGACCTAAAAAAACACTAACAAGAGGAAGCATTACATAATTGATGAACTTTTATTTTTTTAAAGTTTCAATGATTTTCCACATAAATCAGTTCTTCATATAAAATACTGTAACACAATTTCACTTTATTGTAAGCATTTGTAACACAAATGAATCAGAAATTAAACAAAATTTCATTTTTTTATATGAATATAGTACTTGAAAATTATAACCAAAAGGTGCTGGGCTGGAGGGCTGCAATGATAATAAAAAAAGAATACATAAAATACGTTCTACACATTACTATAACAACATGTGTAGTTGTTCATTATAGTAAATTACAGTGATGGTTCTAGTCTGCTCTCTCTCTCTTGCATTTGGCCACAAGTTCTCATCAACATCACAGCTGATGTCGTCCCTGGCAATTTATGGCTATAAAATTGAGAATATTTTAAAATAATTACTGCATAAATGCTTGGAATTTGCCATCATTCTGTTTTGAATGTGTTTTTAATCATTTTGAATGCAGTGTGTTAGCATTAGAAAAATGTGCTGAAAATACATAATATTTTGCATGTTGTGGAGTACGAATGGGAAAAGAGTTCCTGAATTTTGAAAAGTGTGGTCACTGAATGCATTTTGTCTGAAAGCAATGAAAAATGGTTCACAGTTTGGTCTGCATTGACTTCTGTTTCGCTGACTGTGTGAAGAGTTTTGAAAACGTGGTTTCGGTATTGAACAATGCTTGTTAGCAACTGAAAAAAACTGTAACATTACATTAGCAACATGCTAACAAAACATTTAGAAAGACAATTTCCAAATATCACTAAATATATCATGATATCATGGATCATGAACAGTTATTATCAATCCATCTGCCACTTTCGCTATTGTCATTGTTGCTTGCATGCTTCACAATACCTGCAGAACGTCCGATGATTCAGCTGTGCAGCTCCAGGATGTTAATACTGCCTTGAACATGGGCTGGTATATGCAAAAGTTGAGGAGTACACAATGACCCCGACCGTTGCGTCACAGTCGGTGTTCAATTCAATTCAATTCAATTCACATTTATTTGTATAGCGCTTTTCACGATACATATCATTTCAAAGCAGCTTTACAGAGAATGCATGTCAACATTACAATTTAAAGAATGCAGTTAGCAAATAATGTAATAATTTACAATTTACAATCACTGTTAGCAGTTTAACTTAACGTAGAAGCAATGAGCTCCTGGAAAAATGAATTACATTAACAATAATCAAGATATAGAATTTGTGCAATGTGCATGTTTGAATCAACGTTATCTTGATAGTCTATATCAAGATGTAGAGGTGTTATGTTGAGATTCGCCTCTTTTTCCGTGGTGTTTTTCACGCACAAGATTTACATATGAAGGAGGAAACAATGGTGTTTGAGGCTCATGGAATGTCATTTCCATGTACAGAACTCTTAGTATGCAACTATGCCAAGGTAAATTCAATTTTCAATTCTAGGGCACCTTTAAGAAGCCGTTTCGCTTGGATATACATCACAATAGGGAAGAAAAGACTAAAAAGACTATCAAGATAACATTGATTCAAATTAAAATGGCAGTGACGCATGTCTTCTTGTAGCTTGTTCCAAAAAGCCACATATGAGGCAGTAAAGGCCTTCACCCTTCACTTCAAGTGCTCTTCCCATTGAAGTGAGTAGGTCATAGTGATGCTAACTAGGAGTATGCCCAAAGTGTTTATGCTAGTTTACTACTTGTGTACACTAGCATAACAGATAGAAAGTGTGACAGGAAAAGTGTGTCAGGGTGAGTGTGCGCTATTTTTTAATGTGTCATGCCTCGTGCTTTATCTGCCCACAATGCTGATGCAATTTTCCTCTGCTGGTTGCAAACCTGCATAGCTGTTCATTGAGAACTAATGTATGTGTAAAGAACATGTCTGTTATGCGTATGCATTAATACACACCAAACAAGAATACATACCCTATAAGTTTTCACAACCCAATTGTGGAATGCATTCGTTCCGTTAACTATTCGAGGCTGCCTTTGAAGTCATGTCACTGGACGACCAATTAAATGCTCAGACGTCAAACCAGAGATTAAACGCCCAAATGAGGATTTGCATCGCCTGCTTCATAAGCCGGATTTGCTTACGTACAAACACACACACATCTATAGCACCCGAGGAAACGTCATCTAATGTCAAGTGAGAGTTTTGTATGTTTGTGTGAGGTCATGAAAGTTTGTGTTTGTACATCATTTCCTAAACTGGTCAATGAAAGCTTTACTACTCACCTTTGACTTTTGAACTCTGGACACATTCTCCCTCTGACCTCACTCTCGTGCTGTCTCTCTGTCGCACACATGCAAGCCTAACCTTGACTTTTGCAAATGCTGACTCCAATAAACTGTGGATATCTGGCTACCAGACAGTAGAGCTGCCACATACTGCAGATGGCTGTTTAAAACAGAGAAATGTCACGCAGACCGATTGAGTGTCATGGGACAAACCTTTATAGCATCTCACTTTACCGTCTGTATCCAGACCTTCCTCAGCATGATTTATGATATTACGATTCATAAGGGTTTCCGTATATGAAATGATTCTTAAAATGGGCTCAATTAAATAATGTTGAGAAAAAAAATATTTTAATCTTACACAACTTTCAGGAACACAAGTAATGCATCTCATTGCAACTTTTCTCTGTCACATATTACCTTAATATTGTAATCATTATCTGTAATCATTGCTTTACATGTTCATTATGTCTACTGAACTGAATAGCCTACATGACGTTTACTTGCGTACCACATAACCGATATTATCTTATAGTTGTTTTATATTACTGCCATACGACTTTGACACACTCATCTCTGATTGACAACAGAATACTTCCTATTTGTAACACTGAAACATTTTCTGTAATAAGTGTTTTAAAACAATAGGCTTTATGTATTGTGAAAAGTGCTATACAAATAAACTTGAAATAAAAAGTGTAGTTTATTTAAATAAATAAAATCTATGCCTTTTGTTTAATCTATGCCACAAATACTGTTATTTTTACTTTATTGATTATGTCAAACTAGCGATCAAAGACTTCAGATTTTGGCCTAGGATCAGAGAAATCTTTTAGGATTCTCAACATTTGTCTCAGACAGCCAAATCGTGTGAACTCTGCTTTAGAGAAATTTTCCCTGTTTCTCCATAATTCCTCACAACTCCTACATTTCTTTCTTCTGAGCCATTGGTTTGTGTATTTTCCATTATGATGTTGAATCACCCACTTATGGTTCGACTTTTTTTTCTTTTTCACAGAATGTAGAAATGTAGAATTAATAGGCAATTTCGCAGGGTCCTAAAGCTGTATCACATATTCAAAACTAAAACACCCCCCACTCGAGTGGGCTGAAAAAACACAGAGAGGTATAAAGTGGGAAAGGTATGTAATAATGATGCAGTGCCGAAAATGAGAAGAGAGGAGATGGACCGACCCAGAAAGCAGAAGCACATCCTGATGGTAAGCTGAGCCCTGTGAGCAGAGATTTACTGTTGGATGTGTGGAAGTCTTCTTACTTTCAGAGAAACACTGCATGGGGGCACAAGAAATGAATGGCTGTGTTTGGAATAGTAACAACTGAAGTTTTATCTTACACATGTAATGCAACCATGTATAATATACTGTGCAATATTCAGTAAGTAGTAAGTTGGTTTTTCATTCCAAACATTGCCAACGTGTTTGTGGGGGTTTAATTCATTTGTTTCTGCTTGTGTACTTTTTGAAATGCAAAGAGGCTTGTTTTTTGAAACCTTCATCATAACACACACCATCAGAATCAATCAGGAGGAAGTGAGGCGACGAGCATTTAGAACATTTCAGGAATCTAAATACTGAGGCAGTTATACACANCACACACACACACACACACACACACACACACACACACACACACGATTAGAGGTAGGGGTTCTGAGAAATGCTGCTTCAGGGCCTGCTTTCCTCATAAACATGAATTCTGGGAAACTGACACAGAATTTCTGCATTGTGCTAGGGATTTGTTTCTGTATTTCACACCTTTCATTCCCTTGTCAAACAGAAGTGTGCTTAATTGTATTAAATATGCACTTGCAGTGATTTCAAATCTTATAATTTAAAAACTTGTAGATAATAAATCATTAATGAAAGGCCACTTAAAGGTGCAATGTGTAACATTTAGGAGGATCTATTGACAGAAATGCAATATAATATACATAACTATGTTTTGAGTGGTGTATAAAGAACTTACATAATGAACCGTTTTTATGTATTTATAATGTATTTACTACCTTAGAATGAGAATCTACTCTACATACGCCGAGGGTCCCCCCTCCATGTCAAGATGTCATTTTGCGCCGGCATGTTTCTACAGTAACCCTAAATGGACAAACACGTTTTGTCTCTTATGTTCGTTGGTGATTTTAGAAGCAGCTTGCAACGTCACTACGTTGAATACACATGAAGAAGAAGTAGTAGTAGTAGTCGTCTGGTTTATTAGAAGACCGTTCTTTGTTAGAAGTAAGAAGAAACCTCATTGCTTGCCTGGCTATCTGATGTCTCAAACAACGGCATCTTTGTCTTTGCCACCATAGCTTCTCTAAAAGTGCTTCGAAAGGAGGGGTGAGCACGGTGCTTGGCCGTTGGTTGCAATTCACAACCTCACCGCTAGATGCCGCTAAAACTTACACACGCCACCTTTAAGTACACTTAAAGAGAGTACACTTTCATGACTTTTTTTTAACACATTTAAAGGGTTAGTTCACCCAAAAATGAAAATTCTGTCATTAATTACTCACCCTCATGTCATTCCACACCCGTAAGACCTTCGTTCATATTTTTGATGAAATCCGTGAGCTTTCTGACCCCTCCATAGACAGCAATTTAATTACCACTTTCAAGGCCCAGAAAGTTAATAAAAACATTGTTAAAATAGTCCATGTGACTTCAGTGGTTCAACCTTAATTCTAAGAAGCGTCAGCATCACACACATGACAGGGAAGAGAAGAAATTGTTGAATTAAGTCATTATTTTTGTTTTGTATTCTCTTGTCGCTTGATAAAATTAAGGTTGAACCACTTTAGTTACATGGACTATTTTAACGATGTCTTTACTACCTTTCTGGACCTTGAAAGTGGTAATTAAACTGCTGTCTATGGAGGAATCAGATACCTCTCGGATTTCATCAAAAATATCTTAATTTGTGTTCCGAAAATGAACGAAGGTCTTACGGCTGTGGAAAGACATGAGGGTGAGTAATTAAAGACAGAATTTTCATTTTTGGGTGAACTAACCCTTTAAATAATTTGTAATAATAATTTTGTAATAATGATTTGTCTTATTTTAAAGAAGTACACTTATTTTCATGTGTTGACTTGACTAACATACTTAGGCACATGAAAAGTACTTGATTTTACATTTAAAGTTATTACATTGATGTACTAAATTGTAACTTCATAATTACAAATGTATTTAAATACATGGCATACTGTACAAGTTTCAATAGAAGTTAATATAATATAAATATGTACTTAAGTCCTACTTAATGGGTTGATAAAACGTAGGCTACTCTTTGGTTCAACTACTTGAATTTAAGGTCTTTGTTACACTGTTATTATACATTTAAGTACTGAGTAATTTTAAGTAACTACATGTACTTACTATAAGGTTAGGATTAGGGTTTGGTTTTGGGTTAGTTGCATGTAATTATGCATAATTTATTACACCAATAACTGCATGTTAACATATGTAACAATGACACTGTAAAATAAAGTGTTACCGAATTTAATATAACTTTTAACTGTAAAACATTTTCATACTCATACAGTCTCTTTTTAAAAGTATGCGGAAGTGAACCCTTTTTCACAAGGGTTGTCTCTGTGTGCTCACACTCACTTCCGATCAGTGATTAGAGCTGGACATGCAACACTTTCCATCCCCAAATCACAATGGGAAAATCCCTTTTTCTCTTTGTGTCCAAAACATTTGCAGCACAGCTGCAAGCAATGAGAACTGCACAAAGTAAAATATAGTCAAATAATGGTAGGTCAATAGTGATTGTTCCCACAATGTAGAAGATCACTCTCTTTCTCTTACATGGTGAATGTGCAAAGCTTCTGATCTGTCAATGATGCTCATCTTTCGCCTCCACCCCTGTCCCCCCATGCCCACTTATGTCTTTTCCTTGCCCCCTTGGCAAATGATGAGGCATCAGCTGATTTGGTGGAAGGGATTTGGTGTTCCATGAAGTCTATTTAAAAGTACCAATGCATTGCTTTCTCTCTTTCTCCCCCTTCTTTCTGTCATTGACTGTATATCTTCTGCTATCTTTTCTCAACTATATTTATAATATACATTTTTTGTTGTTGTTGTTGACTTGCAAAATAGGACCCCTGTCTTCATTTCTCTACACTGCTTCATATGGAAAAACTTCACAAAGTCCAACTTACCAGCTATTTAAGTCTCAATCTGAGCTATAAAAAGACAGAAAAAGTTAAGTACCCTGGAGTGTATTCATAGACTAAATCTCTGTATAGCAGATTTTAGCAGCCCCTGCTCATGCATATACTTTTAACATATCTAAATTCACACACACACACACACACAGACTCACAAACCACATAGACCATATAATGTTTTCTATATTATTGTTCACCAGATGCCTCCCTTACCATGTATCCCAGCAATGCCAAGTCTAAAGTTATGATCTGGAAGAACTGCAAGACATACATACCAACCGTGACTGTGGATGTTGTACAGCTTTGCAAACACTGATGCATTAAGCAAGACTGATTAACTGTGATGTAATTCCTTAAACGCAAACTTCAAATTTGATATCGCTATTTTGGCCTCCTTTTAACATTTTTTTTGGGGGTGTCTTGGAATGTCTATCTGGGTTTCTAAACATTAGAAAGCATACTTTTACACTGTGGTTCAATATGGCTTTTATTTTGACAAACCATGTGTGACTGATGATTACAAAACAGTCCAAATACCAGAGAGCATTCCCTCTCCTCATTCCCATTGCTTCTGATGCTAACAAGTAAGTGTGCGCGTGCGCGTGTGTGTGTGTGTGTGTGTGTGTGTTCATGAACCTCCAACTTTGTCGCTGTTAAGTAGACTTTTTGTACAGATCTGAAAACCATTGATGCCACCAGCACAATTCCTCACATTTTCTTTTTCATAAAAGCCCCTCAAGAGATTTAGATCACTTGTTGGTCTGGAACTATTTCCTCTTTCAGCGCCAACTCCATCTATAGGAGAGCTCCTTGCCGTGAGATAGAAAAGTAGGCCAGTGTAAAAGAGGATATCTGGCATGGCCATAAAAAGATGGACAGGAAGAGAGAGAGTGTGTGCCAGGAACATCTAATTAGAGGAAGACTTAAAAAAAAGCCAAAGGAAGAGAGGGAATAAATCATATAAAGTATAACGTTGGAGCCTATTCATTTTAAATTGATTTGTTTGTTTAGTTAAGAATATTTAATTAATTACTGATTAATGAATTGTAAAACTTATTGTTTTGATTATGGATATATTATGGCTTTAATTATGAAATCACGATAATATGGATTACTTTTATTTTGGTATTGTCTGGCTATATCATTTCTATTAGAACAATGTGTGGAAAGGAAGTCCAGGTGTGACTATATAACTTTTTCAACACTCATTTGGAAAAATGTGTTTTTGCATTTTAGTTGTTTGGTTCTGCTTTTTGTGGGTCATTATTGGATTTTGTACTGTATGTGTGTTGTAAAAATCCTCCATTGTTCCAATAGAGTATATTACTGATCAAAAGTTTGCATGAGTAAGACTCAGTTTTATTTTTTTAAATAATACTTCAAGGATGCACTAAATTATATAAATTGATCAAAAATGACAGCAAAGACATTTTGTTATATGTTCCCCACATCTTGTCAGGACTTTTGTTTTATTTCCTGTTTCTAGTGCCATGTTTGTAGTTCTTGTAGTTTTCCCTGTTGATTAGTCTGATTGTTCCCAGGTGTGTCTTGTTAGCTCGTTATCCTTTGTGTATACTGTATATATTCCTTGTGTTTCCCTTGTTCCTTCTCAGTGGATGTTTGCTATGGATGTCTAGTGCACGTTTGGCCCTGTCCCAAATGGCACACTTCATGTGCACTTGCGGTCTTGTGTACTTATGGCCTTTGCGTGTGTGTATCCATTAAGTCCACAAGACCATAGGCGTGGGGTGTCCCAGTTGTCATTTTAGTTTACAGAAGGGTGCTTGCGAGTGCCCTCTTTGCAGCCGATAATTGCTCTTGATGCGCACTTGCAGCAGACTTCTACCCGACAGTCAAAGGCCCTGTCCCAAATGGCACTTACGGTCTTGTGGACTTACAATGGCTGCCGTGTCCGCGTGTCCGTTAAGTCCATGAGACCGTAGGGTGTCCCATTTGTCATTTTAGGAGGAGGAGGATCCTTCTCCTAAAAACATTGGGGGGCTACACAGCCCAAGCTTGAACAGCTGCAGAGCTTGTTCCACCATCGACCTCACTGTTGAGAATGGCATCCAAGTGTGGCTGATCCACCACTGATGTCAGTGTAAGCACCTGGAAGCACTCGGCAGTCCCAGTGTTCTCTAGCCCGTCTGTCTTTCCTCGGGGCTCCCAGTGATGGCAACTGCCGTTTTGTGCGTCTGGGCTGTACACACGTCCCCAGAGGCATTGACGTCCACCACGACCACGAAGGCCATTTCAGAACTCTCTGTGCAGGTCTTACAGGTTTGGAACGACATGAGGGTGAGTAATTAATGGCAAAATTTTATTTTTCCTTTGAAATACCCAATATTTGACAATACTGAATCGTACAAATGTATTAAAATAAAATGTGTAAATTGTTAATTAAAATAAGTCTAAAATAATTCTAAAACAACTACACCATAAGTATACCTTGATAGAAAAATTCTAATACTAAACATGTTATTGTATTTTTATTACTCATATTTTGTGTTGTTGTCTGCCCTAGCTCCCTCGCTGTACCTATAGTATGAAATTGATGTGAATATCTGTCTGCTAAATTTATTAATGTAAGAGGCTTAAAGGATTAGTCCACTTTTAAATACACTTTTCCTGATAAATTTACTCACCCCCATGTCATCCAAGATGTTCATGTCTTTCTTTCTTCATAACGCTTACGCTGAATGTTCTACGCCTTCCCTATTCAACTTACGGAAAAAAACGAAACTGGCGCTGCGTTCGTTCCGTAAGTTGAATAGGGAAGGCGTAGAACATTCAGCGTAAGCGTTATGAAGAATGCGGAAGCGGAAAGTACGTTCAAGGCAATATTTTGTTTATAAAGCATATACAGTTGTATTTTTTTCGAAAATGACCGATCGATTCGCTAGATAAGACCCTTATTAATCATCTGGTATCGTTTTAAAGCCCTTGAAGCTGCACTGAAACTGCAATTTGGACCTTCAATCTGTTGGTAGCCATTGAAATCCACTATATGGAGAATAATCCTGGAATGATAATATCAAAAACCTTCATTTCTTTTCGACTGACGAAAGAAAGACATGAACATCTTGGATGACATGGGGGTGAGTAAATTTATCAGGAAAAGTGTATTTAAAAGTGGACTAATCCTTTAAAAGGCTTTAGCATACAGTATTTTGTATGATGATACTATTAATGCTTGTGATAGGCTAACATTTGCTAGCAGATTTATACTTATGAAAACAAAACTACAATAGCCTATGTATTGATGAAACTGACCTGCACTTAAAGGGTTAGTTCACCCAAAAATGAAAATTCTGTCATCAATTACTCACCCTCATGTCGTCCCAAAACCGTAAGACCTTCATTTGTCTTCGGAACACAAATTAAGATATTTTTTGATGAAATCCGAGGGTATCTGAACCACACATAGGCAGCAACGACATTGCACCTTTTGAGGTCCAGAAAGGTACTAAAGACAGTAGTCTACTGTTGACAGTAGACTACAGTGGTTCAACCTTAATATTATGAAGCGACGAGAATACTTTTTGTGCAAAAAAAAAAAAAAGAATAAAAAATAACAACTTCATTCAATAAATTAATCTGTCCTCTGTCATACTGCTGCACTAGTTTCGATGCAGAGCTTCAGTGTTTATGTCCGAACGGTGGTTCAGTATTGGCCGGCTCTGGTCACATGAGCAGCACGACGCATGCGTGAGCCCACATTCAGACATAAACACTGAAGCTCTGCAACGAAAATAGCGAAGCAGTGACAGGGGACAGACGAATTTGTTGAATGAAGTCATTATTGTTGTTTTGTTTTTGTGCACAAAAGTATTGTCGTCACTTTATAATATTAAAGCTGCAGTCTGCGATTTTTGGCCCTCTAGCGGTTAATAAACAGAACTGCACGCGTCTCGCGAAAGAACATTGTAGCCGGAGCTACTTTTCTCCGTGTATGTCTATGGCGAGTCACGCAGTTACTGTGATACTCTGCGGCGCGTCCTACCAGTCCGGTCTGAAATAGTCTGAATGTAAACACTTATTATAAGTGTACCATAATGATTCAGGGTAAGACAAAAACACGGTTTGGAAAATTGATTCATGTTGTACAGTCTCATTATATAATTTTTGTAAATTTTGAACACAAAAAATGTTGCGGACTGCAGCTTTAAGGTTGAACCACTGTAGTCACGTCAACGGTTTTAATGATGTCTTTAGTACTTTTCTGGACCTCAAAAGGTGCAATGTTGTTGCTACCTATGTGTGGATCAGATACCCTCAGATTTCATCAAAAATATATTAACTTGTGTTTCGAAGACAAACGGGTTTGGGACAATATGAGGGTGAGTATTTAATGACAGGAATTTCATTTTTGCATGAACTAACCATTTAAAGCCCTGAACAGGTAAGCAATTTTGCTATATTTCACTGCTTCTTCTTGGAGAGCTTTCCCTCTCTGCTCCACCTGGCCACTTCTTCTCCATCCTCGAGACCCTCGCATTGATTACTCTGTTTGAAACCATTTGGCGGTAACGGCGGAGTCATGGAACTGACGTGAGCCGAATGTAGCATTGCCAGTCAAGTCTAAACGATTCATGAATTATTATTGGT
This sequence comes from Anabarilius grahami, assembly GCA_003731715.1. Classification (NCBI taxonomy): domain Eukaryota; kingdom Metazoa; phylum Chordata; class Actinopteri; order Cypriniformes; family Xenocyprididae; genus Anabarilius; species Anabarilius grahami. The sequence goes on from RJVU01049825.1 coordinate 645,751, forward strand.
TTATTGTCGAATGCAGATTTCAGAAAAGATCACTTTAGTATATTTTACAATTATAATATATAGTAGGCCTACATTTATAATAAAAAATAACAAGAAGCTAAAAAAAAAAAGGGCAGTGGGCCAAATTATTCACCAGACCAGGGAGAATTCTCAAGGTGCTTATGATGGCTAGTCCGGGCCTAGTTCTACTCATCAAAAAAAATTTAAAAAAAAATGTTATATTAAGCAGCACAACTTCAACATTGATAATACTAATATTTTTTTTCTTGAGCACCAAATGTATGTGTGTGTGGTCCCACAACATATCTGAAATCATTGTCCTTGTGGGAACATTTTTTGGTCCCCATGAGGAAAACATCTTATAAAATAACACTAAATGATGATTTTTTGAAAATCTAAAAAATGCAGAAAGTTTTCTGTGATGAGTAGGTTTAGGGGTAGATTTAGGGTTAGGGGTTAGAATATGCAATTTATAAAGTATAAAAATTGTTATGTCTATGAAAAGTGCCCATAAAACATGGAAACGCAACGTACATGCATGTGTGTGAGAGAGAGAGAGAGATGAGGTAATGGCTAGTGAGAGCTCTTATCAGCTGGAGAGGGGGAACCAGGTGCATTTCCTGAACTTTGGGCCCGGGTGCCACAAAAGCTCCTTTGTCCAAGCCTGTTCCCTGACTCTGCACTAAAGCAATGATTCAGCCCGGCTCCTTCCCCTCTCCAACCTGGTCCTTCTCTTTCTCTCTTCTTGCTCCAGAGAGACCAATTAGAGACAATGCAAGTAGGTTAGACTGCCCATTAACTGAGGGCATTGTTAAGCACAATGCCAAGAGGATTGTACTCTGACAATAAAACCCATAAGCCGGTACTAGAGTGTCACTGACATTGTTGGGCTAAACCAAGAGTGCCATTTTGTTCCTATGGAGCGTGTGAGTGTGTATGTGTGTGTGTATTGGGGAGAGAGAGTGTGCGCTGGGTCACAGACTGCACAGACCAGTTTCTCGTCACTTAAATAGAATCTCTGTGTTCCACTTTTCTATCCTATCTCTTTATCCCTTTCTGTTCCTGGACATCTCCATCTCTCACCCACTGACCCCGTGCACACAAAGACAGAGAGTCAGTCTCTCTACACCCCTGATAATGATGGGAAAAGGATGATGTAATGCCCCCAGCCAAGGGGTTTAGAGTGAGATGAGGTTGCTTTTAAAAGGCAAACTCTCGTGGGCCTGTTTGGGGGTCTTGACCTCTGACCTCGGGGGTCACGGGTTCGCCTACTATTGAGGGAAATCGTTTTGCTTGTGCATTTACAGCACATTTACACCAATACATAAACATACAGCCCTCCTCCAATCATCTGTGCATAAAAAATGCTATGTCTTCATTTTTAAACGTCCTTATTGTTTTAATTTAAGTAACACTGTTCTCAAAGTATCTCAAAATAATATTTAGGGCTTTTTTATAATGTTATTTTTGCATTTTATTATTTTACATACTATTTTGTATCTGCAGTGTCCTTTGTATTGTTTAGTTGAAGAAGTCGCCATATGTATCTCATTTTATTTGATCATATTATATCATAAAAAAACAAAATGGCAACATTGTGAAATATTATTACAATTTAAAATAAATGTTTTCTATTGTAATATGTTTAAAAATGTAATTTATTCCTGTGATCAAAGCTGAATTTTCTGCATCGTTACTCCAGTCTTCATTCTAATATGCTAATTTGCTGTTCAAGAAACATTTCTGATTAATATCAATGTTAAAAAAAAGAGTTGTGCTGCTTAATATTTTTATGTAAACTGAATCTTTGATTTATATAAAGTTCAAGTTAACAGCATTTATTTTAAATAGAAATTCTTTATAACATTATAAATGCCTTTACTGTCATTTTTGATCATGGGAACCGCCGAAAAGTACTCGCAATCCCTGTTATAGGACATTTTGGTTAACAGAAGAAATGAATCATGTCTGATTGCATATCACACATTTCTACAATGGCACTTATAACCGAAAACCTTTGCATGATGTTAAAATCACACTACTGGGTGTCAGTAAGTAAAAGACAACTGCCATAAACTGCGCAACATAAACTAAAATTACCAAGTGCTCTTGTAATCCAAAACTATGATTTTCTCTGCTCTCTATTTATCTCTAGATATCCCAGGGGACAGTTTTGACCCCACTTAAGTGTGTGGGAATGAGTGGTTGCCCTTGGCGACAGTACTTTTGGCCTGTGACAATGCAGTTATCCCAAACGACCTTTATACGGTATTTATAAACACACCTCATCTGTCTCTCATGCACCTCCTCTCTCGCTCTCTCTCGTTCTCTCGTATCTTTCTTCGTGATCTCTTCATTTTTTCCCCTCTCTCTCTTTCCCTCAGTCTCCCTCTATCCTCTCTTTCACTGCCTGATTAGCTGGATTCTATGCTCCTTCCTCTCAACAAGCCATTGGAATCTGGGTCAGAACTCACAGCTGCTCTGGATCAAGGGCCAGTGTTGGACCAACGCTGAGGTTGATATTAGATTTTCATCGACTATAAATCAGTAGTGACAAAACAATGATTATAGAGCCATTTAACTCTAACTCTATTGCCAAGATAATCCAATAATGCAATAACCATTACAGGCAGACCAAAATGTGACATAACATAAATCATCCTACTAGTTTATATGCAGGAACTGGTCAAATGTATGCATAGCTCTACCTGACCACAATATGCGAGTGATTCTTTATAAAGCTGCTTATAGCCAGTCTTAAAACAAGTTTCTATGTCAACACTATCAATGCTGGAATGAATCTGCAGCAGGCAGGCGGTACAAGTAAGAGCTCTGTAAGTTGTTTATGTTCATTAGGGGCTTTCACACCTAGAACTATTGACTGAAGTACCCGGATTTTGCCGGGTTCACATCACAGGAGCTAGGAACGATTTTAGTTCTAGGAACTCCTTTTGGGGGAAATAAATTGGCTCCTACTTACTAGAATAGGGTCTAAACCAGCACTATAGGAACTATCAGTGATGTAAGTGTACGTTAATTGGTCAAACGCATGTCAAACACCAGCACCCGGTAAACATATTTACTCCACGAAAATGGAAAACAGCGATAACGCCATTTACCTGTCTGCAGAGTGATCTTCTTTTCTCCGCCTCGATGATATGTAATACTGAAAGTCGTCATAAGAGATTTTGTCACTTAGCCCCACTTTTTGCCTTTTCTGTAATTATGCGTTTACATTCCATCTCCTTTATCATGAAATGCTCCGATCACGGTGTCCTCCATCTACCATTTTTTAGCGTTTGTAAATGCCGCGCTTAAAGACGCCGCTGTCGGCCGCTTCAGAGTTCCTACTGCCCGTGTGAATGCAACCAGGAACATGTCCCGGGGAGAAATTAGTTCTCAGGGAACTATCCTAGAGGCTAGTTCCTATAACTAAGTTCCTAGAACTATTCAGTGCAAAAGCCCCTATTACCGTTCATCACTTGAGGAGCACTAACTATTTATGTTACAGGCAGGCAACTTCCTACGTAAAGAGTTTCAAAACTGTCAGTTATGATGTTCTATTTCATTTCAGCTATGATGTTGCCTTAGAAGGCAGCTGCCTATGCTGGCAGTAGGAAGCAAGGAAACTCAGTTTTGAAACAGAGCTAAATGCCATTAATCCAACCAACACTGATATGACTCAAATCACATACCTTGACACACTGTATCAGAATCCTTCCTCACAGACCCAAAAACGCCACAATAGTAGTGTACACACACACACACACACACACACACACACACGTTCGTTTTTGTGAATTGTGGGGACATTCCATAGGCGTAATGGTTTTTATACTGTACAAACTGTATTTTCTATCCCCCTACACTACCCCTACCCCTAAACCTACCCATCACAGGAAACTGTGCACACTTTTACTTTCTCACAAAAACTTATTCTGTATGATTTATAAGCCTTTTGAAAAGTGGGGACATGGGGTAACGTCCCCATAAGTCACCTTTTTTGTAATACCTATGTCATACCCATGTCATTATACATATTTGTGTCCTGATATGTCACAAAAACACGCACACGCACACGCACACACACACACAGGCACTCCCTCATTAAGTGTATTGCAGAAATGCTGATGTCATGAAAATTAATCTGTTGGCCTCTTTTTGGCTGAGAAGTAAGTGTGATCACCCACACACAGGTTCATTAAGTCTCTGTGTGAATGTGTATGTGGGTATTTCAATTCACAGACAATACACTGAGGGATTAGATCACAAAAGTATACTGAGCATGTGCTTTAAAGCACGTAGGCTACAGCTGAAAGGGAACACGAGAGCGAGTGAGTGGCACTCCTGTTTCTGAGCAAGTAGAGGAGAAATTGCTGAGCTCACTGTCTCAAGAGAGACAGGGGGCTGTGAAGGGAATGTTCTGAAAATTGGGCACGTGCATGTGCGGACTGTTCACTTCAAAGCAGAAGCCCCAGGGTATCTTGACACCCAAAGGCCCAGGTCAACATGAGGGCCAAAGCCCTATCACACTCACTCATCTGAAGTGCACATATTTGACTTCCTGAAGTGTTTGTAATAACAGAAAGGTATTAAAGATATTAAAATGAGAAAATAAAGAAAATTTTGTTTAATAATTTGAATCTAATTACACCATTCAGAGTGCAAAAAGCATATTTTTTTAAATCAAAAATGACATTTAAAATCAACATTTATGATTTAGTTTGACACTTCTATTTAGCTGAATTTAATGGCATTGCAAGCTTGTACAGAGTAAACTTGGAGCTATATTGAACTCTCCACCAGTCAGAGTAAGGGATGCTGAAGCATTTGACAACTTTGCACTCTCAGCACATGCTCTTGTGGGCATGCTTCGTTCCTTAGAGGGTGAGAACGGCTGGTCAAACTGCCTGCCAGCTACCGTGATGGTTTGTCAAGCATTGTCTAAGTCATGGTATACTAATCACAGGGACAGACAAAGCATACACTTTGCTGGACCTATCAGCTTGGCTTCAGTTAAAATCACAGGTGAAGCACGTCTCCAGAAGATCTGTTGACATGTTTCAAGAACAGATGAAGCCTCAGAGGAAAGGGAAGAGGAGTCCAAGTCAGCCATCATCTTCTGTGTACTACAACACAAGTAGTAGTCCAGAAAAATTAAAGCCCAGAGACAAGCCTAAACCTTATTGCCCATAGTGTAACATGGGTGAGCACTATCTCAGTTTGCTGTAGCAAAATGTTCTTCCCTTGAATGGACATTTCACTTTACCACATCGAGCTCTCCCCACTTTGATCTCCAAAAGCATGTGGAGAAACTGTGGCAAATTGATACATTGCCCTATATCAGTGAGAAAGCACTGCACTTGAATTGCTTGAGCAGCGCACTGTAAGGGTAAATGTAGATGGCACAATAAGATATGCTACACCGCTTCTCAGACAGAAGGACAGTCCTTGTCTAAAAGCGGCCAAATCTGCCTGTCTTTCACTACTTCGAAGTACAGAGTGACAGATTGCAAACGACACCAAACAAGCCATGACCTATTGTGAAGAGGTACAAAAGCTTGAAATTGCAGGCTATGTGAAGAGATTCATTGATGACACCTAAGGTCATGGTACCACTCTCATCACTTGTCCACCACAATAACAAAGCAAAGATTGTTTTCAGTTGCTCATATCAATACAGAGAACAAGCACTAAATGATCATCTTCTTCCGGGTCCCATCTTGGGTCCTTCCATGCTTTGTGTGCTCCTTCGGTTTTGCGAGCACATGGTGGCTATCAATGGAGACCTTAAAGTAATGTTCCACCAGATCAGTCTTTTGCCAGAAGATCGCTCACTGTTATGCTTTATCTGGAGGGACATGAAGAGGGACAAAGAACCAAGTGTCTGAATGGCAGATTATTCCTTTTGGGACTACCTGCAGTCCTTGTTGCACCACATAAACACTCCAAAGGCATGCGAAAGGCAACAGCAAAGGATACGAAGATGTTCAAAGGTCTGTAGAGTAGGCATTTTATGTCAGTAACTGTTTGCAGAGTCTTGACTCCCTGGAGAAGGCCCATAACCTCATCGACAGGATGTGCAGTCTTTTGTCTTCTGCTGGCTTTAAAATCCACCAGTGGGCCAGTAATATACTTGCTGTAGTAGAACACCTCCTAGTTGAAGCCATAGCAGCCAGCACTGAACTGTGGCTTTCTGAGCATAGTTCAGACCCACAAGAGACAGATTTAGGTCTTCATTGGAATTGTCTCACTGACCACCTTTGACCTACCAATATCACCAATTTGACTACTCCAATCCCAAGCTACGAAATGTGTACATAGTTCTGGCCACACCATATGATCCACTTGGATATCTTATACCCTTTACCACCAAAGCAAAAATGCTGATTCAAGATCTCTGGAAATTCAAGATCGGTTGGGATGACATCAATCTTGAAAGCCTGTTAGTACAATGGCAAGCCTGGGAGGCTGACCTGGCCAATTTGCACACTGTGGAAATACCCAGAGCATACATCCCACCATGCGCTGACACAGAAGGTACCCAGAGAACCATCCATATTTTTTGTGATGCCTCCGAACGGGTATACAGGTCGGTTGCTTACCTTCACTCTCAAGATCAACATGTAGCCTTTGAAGGTCCAGAGTAGCTCCTCGCAAACAGATCTCAATGGCCCCCTTAGAGTTTTGTGCAGCTCCCACATGAGCGCAGCTGGCGAAGTTGCGCAGTAAAAAGCTTTCTGTTCCTTCAGGAGATATAATTCTGTAGATCGATTCAACAACAGTTCTGAGCTGGCTAAGACAAGACTCCTGCTGCTACAAAGTCTTTGTCGGGACACGCATCGCTGAAATCCAAGAAGTGTCTTTGGTGTCAAATTGGTATTGTCAATACCACAGATAACCCAGCGGATGACCTGACTAGGGGGAAGACTTTGCTAGAGATTGACGTCAGGGATGTCACTGGAGTCAGGGACCACCGTTCCTTTGCCAACATCCCAACACAAGGCCATACTTGCCTAAATTAGCAGCTCCTGATGACAGTGATGTGCTAAAAATAACAATCATTCTGTGGTAATGCGTGTCTTACCAAGCCCCAACCTGACATCTACAATATTAAGAGTTGGAACGAACTGTTGAAAGCAACTCACCAGTCCTTTCACGGGGCGACTGCTATCATGACTGCAGTAGACGCCATAGCATCTGAACTACACCTGTTAAGACAAGTTGAGAAACAGCTTCCTAGAAGAGGTGGATGCGCTGACCAAAGGTAAATCCATATCTGTCCAGAGTCGTCTTGCTTCACGTTCCCCTGAGTATGACCAAACACTTGGTTTAATCCGTGTTGGGGGATGACTCCATTGAGCTGAGGGCCTAGATTCAGACACTATGCATCCAATGATACTAGACCCTAAACATCAGATTACAATGCTTCTAATCAAAGAATATGACAACCAGCCTCTGCATCCAGGTCCAGAGAGGGTTTTAGGTGAGATCAGATGAAGTACTGGATTATGCATGGTAGAGAATCCATCAAGAACCACTAGTACAATTGTGAAACGTGTCAAAAATGGAGAGCAAGACCTGTAATTCCGAAGATGGCAGACTTGCCCCCATCATGCCTATGGCTATACAAACCACCATTCTGGTCCACTGGTAAAGGCTGTTTCGGACCATTCACTATTAAACTGTGCAAACGCACTGAGAAACCCTGGGGCATCGTATTGAAATGTATGACAACCAGTTTCATACATCTTGATCTCTTAGAGAGCATGGACATGGAGGCCTTTCTGATGGCATTAAGTTTGTGTCACGTCGTGATAAGCCATTTGACATAGAGGCACAAACTTCAGAGGAGGAGCCACTGAACTCCAGGAAGCCCTTGCACCGTTAGAGTTTCTACTTAAATAACATCTAGCAGGCCAGGAAATTGCTTTCCAGTTTAACCCTTCAAATGCTCCAAACTTGGGACCTGGGAGTGAGAGATAAGATCAGTGGGCAATCGGCAAACAGTGACCGAACCAGTCTTGCATACAGCATACAGTAATTTGAGGGAATCATCAACTCTAAGCCACTCGGGTACATTTCATCAGATATTGCCGACCCGGACCCAATCACACCAAGTCTATTGCTAATGAGTCGTCGCGATGCATCACTCCCACAAGCAATCTACTCATCTAGTTATAGTTAGGGAGACAACATTGGCGACACAGCCAAATTCTAGCTGATCACTTTTGGATTAACTTCACCTGGCATTACTTACCAAGCCTACAGCCCCGCCAAGAATGGCAGAAGGACAATGCCAATCGGAGCAATTGTCAGATTGTCATGATAATTGATCCAGAGTTGCCCAGAGCTTTGTGGCCTATAGGTAAAGTGACTAATACATATGCAGGAGCAGATAATCACATACGCACTGCAGAAGTGCAAGTAAAAACTTATCTTTGGCCTGTTACCCGTTTAGTTAAGCTGCCATCATGGGAGGATGAGGAATCTCTGAATGAGGAATAACTGACACTGGAATTTTCCTAACTAATTACAAATTTAGATGCATGCAAGTATGTACAGTATGCATGTGTGTATGCAAGTATATAAGTTTGTATGTATGCATGCAAGTATGTATGTATGCATTTACATTTAATAATTTAGCACACTTTTATCCAAAGCGACTTATGCTAGGATGTGTGTATGCATACATGCAGGCAAGTATGTGTGTATATACATATAAGGTAGTATGCATGCATGTATGAATGCATGTAAGCAAGCAGGTATGTATATATGTATCCAAGTATGTACGCAAATATGTATGCATGTATGAATGCAAGTCTGTATGTATGTTGGATGGAAGATTGTATGTATGTATGCAAGTATTTATTACCATTTAAATAAATTATATTTATTTCAACATTGCAACTGTGAACATAATTGTCGTTTTTGTCTTGATGACATATCTAAAAGAAAAGCTGACAAATACGTCAGAGCTTTTTTTTTAAGCAAATTGGCTATTTAATAAATATTCAGTCTCTAATGACAAGTTAAAAAGAAATAAACATAAGAAGTAAAAAATATGCAAACGGGTGCAAGGTATTTTCAAATCTTACTGAGAAGATAAACAGTTAGTTACTTTTCTCATATTGATCAGATTATTTCAGGTCTACATCAGCCACTTCAATCCGATCAAAAATTCAGTTGGATCGAGCTTTATCGGATCAATTGAGGTGTTTACACAAAGGCTTCTCAATCCAATTGAGCCATCAATCTGATTACTAACAGATTATTTGGATGCATGTAAACATAACCAGTCTGGACTAGCAAGAACATTTATTAAGGATGACAGATGTTTCAAACAAAATCAAAAAGTTTCATTCCGAAATACTGAGGCAGTTAAGCCACTGGACATTGCAGTATTCTCTTCAGATGTCCTCACCGTTGTACCAGTGCCACTGAATTTGACTTTACCAGACATCAGAATCCCTCATCCAGCATGTAATCGAGCATTTTCATATTTCATATGGTAACATTCACACACTTTTATGGTTTTTCTGGAATCTGTGGTCCATCTGAGAAGAGGTCCAAGAATGTGGCTCTGTCAAATTGCATGAGAGGGTTGTGTAGTGCAAAAGCATAAAACACCATTTCCAGGAAAGACACTCATTTGGTTCATTTAGAAACCACTGCAATCTGCAAGCCAGACAAAAACACTCGGCAGTTTAATAGCAAAACATCATCAGTCCAGTGTTCTGTAGCGGAGGCATAACCCGTGCGCTTGGCCACCATCTGTAATGATCACCCGTGCATGTATATTGCATGCCTCAGCTAATCAGCACCGCCTACGACTGAAAGCCCAGTCACGTTTACGTGTTCCAGTGCCGAATTAAACATGTCAAGAGTGTTTAAGAAAGACGTGTCATATATTGTACGTTGACAGTCATTAAGAAAATATTTGCCGATGATCCCCTTGTGATGGCTGTTGAGAGCTTGGCAATGAGACAAGACAAAATGGCACCTCATCATCTTCTCAAGAATGTTTTCTGGAACAAATTTGACATGAGTAAGAGCCACTATTTATTCGATGCTAAATATTTGAGCTGAGATGTCTTTTTTTAGAGAGGTTGTATATTGAGATAAGGCCTTTTTTATCCAGTGTGTTAAATTTATTCTCTTTCTCTTTCAGTTCACCTTTTGACAGCAGGCTTTGTGTACAGGCTGTGGGAAAGTTTTCTTTCCTGATGAGGTCATCCCTTCAACCCCCCCCACCCCACCAGATCTGTTTCACTCACACACACACACACACACACACAGGAAGGAGGTATACAACAAGGTCTTGGCTTTTCGGCTGTTTGTGTATGCACACATATGGTTGCGATGAAGGTTACGTGTGGCTTTTATGGAAAAATAGTGTCTATGATAAAGGAAATATCTAGTTTGAAAAAATGTGTAAGTACTTAGAAATAAACCTTTTGTGTTCATACATGGTTTCATGTGAATTTTAAAAACCTTTATATAATTTTTAAGCAAAGTTTCAATTGAATGACTCTAAATATGTCATGTGGTGTAACCATAAAGTATAAAAAGTAATATTTTCCTTGCACCTTGAATGCATGTGTGTACACATCTTAATCATTATTTTCAAAAATGTTCTTAACATGTTTTTCAAGGTAAAATTGAATTTTTTACAAATACCATTCATTATTAGTTAATAAAAATGAAAGTTTTTTTGAGGAGTTGCACCACGTGACATCTTAAAACCTTAACTAACCTAAAAAAATCTACTTAAAAGGATAATTTCGGGGGACAAACATTTGTCAAATATTAATAAGCATGTAAAGCAGTTTAGTTTCAAAATTATACACATAACTATACAAACATTAAAATATACTATAAGTTTTTCTTTCTTTTAATGTGGCTTTTTTCTTTATTATGAAATCAGTATTGTATCACCCTGAAATGTTTGACTTTGCCCCCCAAAAAATTTCAAAACAAAATTGAATTGAGGAATTAAAAGATTGGGATACAAAAAACGAATTCGGTGTATGTATTGCATTAAATGTATTGCATGAACAAAATCCAATTTTAATTTTTTTTATATATATATATGAAGTGAAGTGAAGTGAAGTGACATGTGGCCAAGTATGGTGACCCATACTCGGAATTTGTGCTCTGCATTTAACCCATCCAAGTGCACACACACAGCAGTGAACA
>RJVU01049825.1:657114-676901 GCA_003731715.1 Anabarilius grahami
CCCTTACATAAATAAATAAATGATAAAAAAATATACATGTCAAACCAATGTGGCAAACTGCAACACGAACACCCAACCGTTTTAATTATTGGTTTTAATTCATTTTCATTTTTAGAATTTCCTCTTTCATTTTCATTTTTTGTTAAAGTTTTTGTTTAAGAGTTTTAAATATTTTTTACTAATATATATTAATAAATATTATATATATATATATATACACTCTCACACACACATTTTTATTTCAGTAAAAATTATTAAAAAATATTACTAAAACACTTTTAGTAGTTTTAGTACATCAAGTTCAACTAAATATAAAACTGAGATGGTAATGAGATCAACCAGCTGAAATAAAACTGAAATATCTTTTTAAATATTTGATTTCAAGTACCAGTTTTTTTTATGGTTCTAGATTTAGTTTAACTACAATAAACCCTGCACCCAACCACGTACTGCACGTACCCCTGTCTATCACATTTCATTCAAATACAAATTTTCACCTCTTGCACCCCCAACCCACAAATAATTAAGCTCAGGGTCAAAGTCTATATCCATACAGAAAATACCACCCCAGGGCCACACTTATGACACAGCCGCCCCTCACAATGTGCCTTTATGGCCAAAGCTCACACTCCCGGTGTAATGTTGGAATTTGACGGCAAGCGAAAACGTGCAAAACTAAACATACACAAAAAACATAGAGCTCACAGTCGTGACCGTGAGTCTGATGAAGAGGAATGGCTGACACACACAGCTCTCCAGACGTACACACACACAGGTCTTTGTTTGAGATATGCGTAATACACTCACAGCGCTTAATCAAACTCTCCCGACTGTGACTCTTTTCCAATGTGTGCGTTTATGCAAACATGTGGAGACCTGCGGGGTGTTGAGATAAATTGTGTGTGTGTGTCTGGAGAGTTGCATGACTGGCATTGCTCTCAATCATACTGAAGCCCATAGTGAGAAGCCTAAAGAAACAGAAAAGCAAGAGAACACACTCTCAGAGCTTGATGTATTTGGGAAGGTGGGCCAGAAGGGGGCGCTCAGCTTAGCTGACTCAGAAAACTCATTTTCTTTCTCGGTTTCTTTGTGTCTCATTCTTTCTTGTTTAATTTCCACCTCCACCCCCTCGCCCCGAGCCTGTATAAAGGGCAGTTTGTTTAATCAGTAATCACATCTGAACAAGTGAGACACTATCTTTAAATCCGACCAAATCTGAATAAGCAAACCATTATACTACCCTCTCTCTCTCTCTCGCTCACCAGAGAATATAGTGAGCTCATGCCACCTGCAGTCTACCGCATTATGCTGAATCAATGTCTTTTGAAATGGTCAAAGTTGTAATATTAAAGCTTTTCTTGTCCTACAATAGCTACCTGACAGAAGTGTCCTGAGGAATTCATTTAAACATAATTTCAACCAGTTTATGTGAGTCGTAGCATAGGCCTACCTGTAAAAAAGTTAGTCGTTAACATTCCCATTCATTTCAATGGCAGTTGCTCAGCTGGTGCACACAGTCCTGGAAATACACAATCTAGATGCTGCCATCTTTGCTTCATTAGGATTTTTTTTGGAGCCAATCACCTCGTTTCTAAATGTCATGTGACTGATCATTCTATTTAAGAACTTCCTTCAGCAGACAAGACAACACAACACACTGACAACGGGAGATTCACCCGTAGTCAAAAGCAAAAGACTTCAGACTGCGGAGTGGCTACAGAAATGTAAATCTACAGATAACGCTAATACACACTAACTACACACGCAATGCTGATGTTGTTAACATTGACAGTTTGAGAACAAAGTATAACAGTAATAATAATTTGCACGGTTTGATGTGATATGAGGTGACGATTAGATTTAATAACCATTGGTAGAGTGATTTATTGTAATGCTGTTTTTCAAAAGTGTCAGACATGTTACTTACTTGTTCAGATGACATTTTCCGGTGAAAATCCTTATTTTAGTTATACTTCCAAGACGTACAGTATCCACACAGGTGCGGTGACTGACAGCAAACATTAGATTAATCCGTGCTGATGCACAACCCATAAAGATGATAATTCCGCATATAACTGCAATTGCAGGATTTCAAACAGAGATGGGAACAAAGAGGCAAAACTTACGGACTGCAGCTTTAAACATTTAAACGCTATATTAAATATGGATGCTAATATCATTAAAGTTTTCATTCTTGGTGTGAACAGGGCAATTACTGTAAAGGCAGAGAAATGATTTGCAAAAAAAATATTGCTGAGCAAATTTAAAGCTAAAAACAGTCAATACTTATGTGTAAATGCCTATTTCCATACTATATAGTAGGTGAAAAACAGTATGTGAGCTAAGTATTAAAGGGTTAGTTAACCCAAAAAAGAAAATAATGTCATTGTTTTCGTTCATCTTCAGAACACAAATTAAGATATTTTTGATTAAATCTGATGGAGAGCAAAGCCATTGAAATTGTCAAGATCCATAAAGGTACTAAAAACATATTTAAAGGTGCTACAGAGGATCTTTTCGTCGACTGAGAAAACCAAAGACTGTTAGTGAGTTTTTGGAAATGAGCGCATGCGTTAGAACAAGCCCCCTCCTTCACAGCTTATTTCGAGGGAACGCCTCCCAAAACTCGTGCACGAGTATTGGAACACAAGTGTTTACCACCGGCATTCGCTGTATCATGTTTGTGGATTCATTATGTCAGACTCACCGCAGGTAACTCATAATCTGCAGTTGTTACTCCTGTCTCCTGACAAAAACATTGCATGCGGCGCCTGTGGAGTGTGGAAAGTTACCGGAGCGCGCAGCCCCGCGTCTCTCACAAGGAACGTAATGGCAGTGATTGACAAGCCAGAGGGCCAATCGTTTACCCGATGATCGCGTAAACAATTGGCTGATGTTTTTAAGGCCCTACCTCGTGCACAGATGATGTATATTAATAATATTCCTTTCAGTGCACCTAATAAATAGTCTTTTATCAGTTAGTAAAGACAGTTTCAAGTAATATTGCAAAAATNGTTATGAATAATTATTAATATTTCCCCTTTTGAGTTAAATCGCTACAGCAGTGATTGACAAGCCAGAGGGCCAATCGTTTACGCGATGATCGCGTAAACGATTGGCTGATGTTTTTAAGGCCCTACCTCGTGCACAGATGATGTATATTAATAATATTCCTTTCAGTGCACCTAATAAATAGTCTTTTATCAGTTAGTAAAGACAGTTTCAAGTAATATTGCAAAAATGTATAAAACAAAACATCCTCTGTAGCACCTTTAAATCAGTTCATGCGAGTACATTGGCTCTACCTTAATATTATAAAGCAATGAGAATATTTTTTGTCCGCCAAAAAAACAAAATAACGACTTTTTAACAATATCTAGTGATGGCCGATTTCATAACACTGCTTCCTGAAGTTTCGGAGCTTTACGAATCAAATCAGTCAATCGGAGCACCAAAGTCACTTGATTTCAGCAGTTTGGCGGTTTGATACGCGATCGGAATCACTGATTCGACTCAAAAGATTCATAACGCTCTGAAGCAGTGTTTTGAAATCAGCCATCTAGATATTGTTAAAAAGTCATTTTTGGTTTTTTTTTGGCACATAAAAAATATTCTCGTCGCTTTATAATATTAAGATAGAACCACTGAACTCACATGAACTGATTTAAATTTGTTTTTAGTTCTACAGCTGTGTCACTCGTAGAAATCGTTTTCTTTTGCACAAATCTAGGATGCTTATAGATCTTGAGAGACCATCGGATTTAATCAAAAACCTCTTAATTTGTGTTCTGAAGATGAACGAAGGTCTTACGGGTGCGGAACGACATGAGGGTGAGTAATTAATGACAGAAATTTCATTTTTGGGTGAACTAACCCTTTAACCTATGTCCAAATTCATAGTATTCAAACAGTAGGTGAAAAGTACCTGATGAATACTTCAAGTCCAATTGGCACTTTACTATCCTATGAGGCCACGGGAGAAGTTTTGTGAATAGCAGTGAAGCGACGCAACTGAAGCTGGTAGGTCACGTGACAAAGACAACACAACAGATGTAGTAGCTTAGCTACGTTCATTCACACATTCTTACTATACAGAACATACTTTGTGACCATTAAAAAAAGTAAGTTCAAAACCAAATGTGGTTCCTACTATATAATACACGATTTTGGGAGCAGCTAACATGTTTGTAGCTAGCTAACTACAAAATATCACAACATCACACTTAACAGCCATTTTAAGGATAACTACTACTAACTCCTGAAATTTGTTACAGCCATATTAAGGTATAAAAACAAGTCAGCATAACTAGCATTTTTGTGGCCTTAAGCTGCTAGTGAACCAACTAGCATGTCGAAAGAAGCTCATGATAGATGTCCTTTCATGACAAACACCGTCTCAGTTTAGTACCATACAATAAGTTTATTGTATTCTGTGCATGTATACAGTCCATAAAACATTAGTTTACAAATAAACCAAAGAGTTAGACAGTACAAGAAAAGTACAGAACAGTTTTTGTAATGAAAACACGGTCCTTGCAGCTTAAAGTAAGGAAAGTAATGGCACATGCAGATTTATGTCCGATTCAGATTTATACCAAGTGAAACTTTTAACCCAGAATCCTCTTTGATCAAGCATTTACACACTTGTTCAGTGAAAAATAATATGCCAGAAGTACTGAGTTTACATGAGTAATGTCATGCTGCTTACCTCAAATGAGGTGATTTATCAAATAAGACGTTTTAACACTCATGCCGCATAGATGAGTAAGAGATGAGTATACACAGAATATGAGTTATATGATAAATATTTCCAAATATATAAACAAAGTAAAGCCAACATGCTTTTTAAGGAAACCACTTGTCATTGACTGAAAATGTTAGCTCTGCACTTATAAACAAATACACAGATAAACAACAATGCACTGAATATTCTGAGCTATAAAAACATTAAAAGTGGTATTTGATAATGTATACACATATATATATTTATAAAATCGAAAAAGTTCTGTAAATTGATATGCAAAATGCTCTTTGGCCTGCATCTTGTGGATGTGCCCAGACACAAATTAATCAATATTATTTACAAACGAAACCAGGGACCTCCGAAATACTGCAAAAAAAGTCTTCTAGGTAGCTAAAATAAAATAAATGTTAGTCATTTTTCCCCTAAGGCCTTCAACTTTGTTTTGATCAGACTCCGTTTATGGCAGTGCGAGAATGAGCCAAAGAAGTGTGGCGCCCCCTGATGGATGTGTCCTGTGATGCGCCAGTACTGCATGGATTTCAAAGACATCCTGTGGAAATTATCCTCAGAGCTGTCATCAGGAATGTTGTCTCGGGACTTGTGAAAAGGGTGGTCCATTAAGGTCCATCTATAAATCTGTTCCTGGTCCTCATGAAGTTTAGCGATGCCCCATTTTGTCCAATTTACAGGGAGAAGTTTCATCCATTACAATACTGAGGTTTCATTGTCTGAACACCATTAACAAGCGAAACCGATCAAAACTGCAGCAAACTGTAAATATGTTTTGGTCTTCTACATTTGAAGTTGAGGATGTGGAGTCGGTTCCCATCCGCAAGAATCTCTGCGTGTGTTTTTTCTATTTGGTCTTCTGAGAGCCTATCATCACCTTGGAGACAAAGTTGACGATGGCGCTGGCGGGCTGCTCGGGGTCGTGTTCGGCAAACAGGTGACACACATTCTCTGTGCTGCTTCCGCTTTTCCTCGCAATAAAGCCAAAGATCCTGTTACACACACACACACACACACACACACACACGTACAACAATGAATAAATGTACACATGTTCAAGGAGCACGTTTACTCAAACACACAACTAGCACTACTTCAAAACGGAGATTGGGACTGATCAAAAGAGGGACTCACTTTGCAGCTGTGCAGCCGTCTCGCGTCCATCTGTGAACAGATCAGTAGAGAAGTCAGAACACGGTCACGCGCATGTGCTGTTCTGCATGATCATGAAATCTTATCATTTACATGCGTTTTTAAGCATTGCTGTTTAAACACAAGTGATTTTAAACAGCTCAAGCTCAATAAGCAGTGAAAGAGCTCATTTTGCTATATGTGCACACTGTCTGATTATTTCTGAACGCTGTCTGAGAGATATGCGCGCGTAAAGTCGCTGCTCATAAAGCGCTTGAGTACTGAACTCAGTTCTTTTTGCCACGTAATTGGGCTTGAATGTTAAATATCGGGTGTGCCTCATACGTCCTGAAAAGTGAAGCAGCGGGCTCTTTGATCGCCCCCTGGTGGCTGGATGCAGTACAGGTCATAAACCTCGCCCTCTCCATGCAAACGAACAGGACTTGAGTCAAAACAAAAAAATTAATTACGCTTCAATTAAAATTTTCCGAAAGATGGTTTTGGTCATTTAAGGTAGTTGTTATCACGCTGATATATTCAATTGTTCGTTTTTGTGATAAGTTTGATTTTAGCTAGCAATTTGATGCTATAGAAACGGGGCGTGTCATCATGATCGACAGCTTCTCTGAGGACTGTCGGAGCTTCGAGGGGAGATTGACGATATATAACTATTGATTTTCGATTTCTGTGTTATTTCACACCGACAAAATGAGTTGTTCAGCAGTAAACTAACCGACCTACAGGATCTGACAATTCACTGAACTTTTTTCAGTAACGTTAATTGTGGGCTTTATAAGCTAATTAATAAATGTTATTAGTTAAGATAACACGCCTAACGTTTAACATGTCGGGAAAAAGCAGGTGATCGTTATCTGGCAGTTACTAATTATTTTTATGGGTATAAAATAATAATTAGCAGGACAAAACTAATGATAGCCTACTCTAATTAATTATAGAGCACTGTCTACAGCAATCGATCTCCTGTAACGTTAGTTTAACTTTATTTAAAATGGCAGGACCGTTTATGACATTTTAGAGTTGTTTCTAGTGGCATATTATATTGAGTTTATATACTGAATTTGCTGTTTCAAAAATATTATTGCTCTAGAAATAGAATAGCCTATTATTTTATAGGTAGAATTTTAAATTGTGTATAATTTATATAGCCTATATAAAATACATCAATGATGATGCAGTCGTCTGGGCGGAAGTTTGATACCGCGACTCCGCCTCCGGGCTCCACTGACGATTCCTTCTGCGCATGCCCAAGGTCCAAACTGACGTTTTTGCGTAGCATGTCAACGCCCATCGTCGTACGTTTTACATTCAGTTCATTACAATGGAAGGAAGCGGCGTCGCGTCGTCCATCTTTTTTTACAGTCTATGTTAAATACACATACTTGCATGTCAAAATGCCGTCTTTGCAAGTATCCTCATAAACACAGTCATTTATGTCTTAAGTGAACAGAACCAGCCTATTGGATCCGTGCGTCAGGTCTTAAAGTGACGGTAGCCTAATAAACCAGCTGCTGTCCGTCATTAATGTTAATCAAACAACAAAAGAGAGAAAATCTCTCAATGCTCTTGACCGAATCACTTTTGTAACTTAAATAAGAATAAAAGTATATTTAATTTACAAAGTGAAGACTATGCAGTGTTTTTATACATTTGATTGCTTTATACCATTTACAGTATGAAGTATTTATCATTTTTATTGCTTGAAGTTTTTCAGGTAGGTCTATTTCATTTGTGTCTTTGTTCTATTGTAGTTTTGTCCTATTGCTTGTAATTAATTTCTTTGTTCTTATTTTATCGCTGACTGTTTACTTGTTCTTAGTAAGCTTGAGAGTTAATATAAGTGATATAAGATTTTGGTTAAATCGCTCAGAGATTTTTGACCTTGTGGGGAATTTTTTTTGGTCCTCGTGAGACAAACAGCTTATAAACCATACTAAGTGGTGTTTTTGGAAAACGTAAAAATGCAGATCGTTTTCTGTGAGCTTTGTGTTTAGGGATAGGTTTAGGGTTAGAGGATTAAATATGCAGTTTGTACAGTATAAAAATCATTATGTCAATGGAAAGTCCCCATAAACCATGAAAACCCAATGTGTGTGTGTGCGTTTGTTTGTGTGTGTTACGTACTTCCTGTCCTGAGGATCCAGGGCACAGAATATCACTGTGTTGACAGCATAGTGTCTCCTGAAGAACAATCTGGAAACACAAAGTAATATAAAAACTCAGGACTGAAAGAAATGTTTACTTTTATTCATCAATGATGCATTTAATTAATCAAAAGTGACAGTAAAGACATTTATAAAATTAAAATATATTATATAAAATTTATATTACAAAAATATTTCTATTTCAAATAAATGCTGTTCTTTTGAACTTTCTATTCATAAAAAAGACAGTTTTCTACAAAAATATTAAGCAGCACAACTGTTTTCAACATTGGTAAAATGAGAAATGTTTCTTGAGAAGCAAATCATCATATGAATGATTTCTGAAGGATCATGTGACACTGAATACTGGAGTAATGATGCTGAAAATTCAGCTTTAAATCACAGGAATAAATTACATTTTAAAATATATTCAATTAGAATACAGCTATTTTAAATGGTAATATTTCACAATTTTGTTGTTTTACTGTATTTTTGAACAAAAAATTGCAGCCTTGGTGAGCAGAAGAGTCTTCTTTCAAAAACATAAAAAATGTTATAAAAATTACAAAAACAAATTATACACAGCAACTTAAACAACAGCTGAT
This sequence comes from Anabarilius grahami, assembly GCA_003731715.1. Classification (NCBI taxonomy): domain Eukaryota; kingdom Metazoa; phylum Chordata; class Actinopteri; order Cypriniformes; family Xenocyprididae; genus Anabarilius; species Anabarilius grahami. Next base: position 665,766 of record RJVU01049825.1, read on the forward strand.
TAGAGACATGGGACAAAACACTTCACACAACATTACCTACAATTAGTTTTCAAAATAGCAATCATCTGAATAATGTTGAAGAGAAAATGTCACTAACACAAATTTTTATCAAAATTTTGGCATTACATTATTGCTAATTCCCCCTAAAACCCTACCTGACCATGAAATTTGGATATATTCAACTAAAGAAACAGAAACCTAAAGAGAGAGACTCACTTCCTCTGGTTGTCTGTGAGGGTGATTCCCTGTGCAGACACTTTAAAGTGAACGACAGTGGATGTGGTCGGTGGATCCATACTGAAAATCACAGTGGTGGCCTTCTGAACACCCTGAACACCTGTCAGAGACTCCAGCTCCACGCTGCCCAGGAACCACACGTTACACGCTGAACAACACACATACACATTAGCACATCAAACACATTTCCTATACAATAACCACTGAAGAAATTCAACACACACACACACACATATTCAATTACCTGCTCCCTGTTTAAGTAGCTCTGCTGCAGAGTTTGTAGATGTTTGTGCTGGAGATTCATTTGACTCTTCTAGAGGGTCTAAAAGAAGTATCCAGTTAGTACAGAAACATTATTAAAAAAATGCAGACAGACACTAATAATTATGGAAGCTTGTTTCTGCCACTGAATAAAAAAAATGAAGGTGATTACGTCTTTTTATCTCGCAATTCTGACTTTTTTCTTGCAATTGTGATTTTATCTCGCAATTCTGACATTTTTTCTCGCAACTGCAATTTTATCTCTCGCAATTCTGACTTTTTTCTTACAATTTGTAGTTATAAAATGTCCAATTCTGACTTTTTTTCCCAATTGCAAGTTTATATCTTGCAATTCTGACTTTTTTTGACATTTTTTCTTGAAATATCTTGCAATTCTGACTTTTTTTGACATTTTTTCTTGAAATTGTGATTTTATATCTCGCAATTCTGACTTTTTTCTCACAATTTGTTGTAAAATGTCCAATTCTGAGGAAAAAGTGACTCAGAATTGCAAGTTTATATCTCGCAATTCTGACTTAATTTTTTTTGCAATTGTAATTTTATCTCGCAATTCTGACATTTTTTCTCGCAACTGCAATTTTATCTCTCGCAATTCTGACTTTTTTCTCACAATTTGTAGTTATAAAATGTCCAATTCTGACTTTTTTTCCCAATTGCAAGTTTATATCTTGCAATTCTGACTTTTTTTGACATTTTTTCTTGAAATTGCAAGTTTATATCTTGCAATTCTGACTTTTTTTGACATTTTTTCTTGAAATTGTGATTTTATATCTCGCAATTCTGACTTTTTTCTCGCAATTTGTAGTTATAAAATGTCCAATTCTGAGGAAAAAGTGACCTTTTTTCTCAGAATTGCAAGTTTATATCTCACATTTCTGACTTTATAACTCGCAATTATGAGAAAAAAAAGTCAGAATTGCGAGTTTATATCTATATCTCTCTTTTATAACACGCAATTGCGACTTTATCATGCAATTCTGACTTTATAACTTTATATCACTTTATAATGTAATATTTTATATCACTTTATACTTTATATCACACAATTGCGCGAAAAAAAGTCAGAATTGTGAGATAAAATTCACAATTACCTTTTAAATTTTTTATGCAGTGTCTTCCATAAATAACATTACGTACCTCTGCTTGGGATGATAAGTCTGCAGGGTAAAGCCAAGGGTGTGATGGAATGTTGACACACCAAAGCTGTGAGACTTCCTATACATACAAGAAACATAACATTTTTAATTAATTTAGCTAAATGTTTAACCATATTATTTTCCATACAAGATTGCATGGTTGTTGCAATTTTGCTTATTTAAAAATATATGCACTACTGTTCAAATGTTTGGAGTCAGTTTGGAGTCAAATGTTTTTAAATGCTTTTGAAAGAAGTCTGTTCTGCTACAGTATATTGAGAAATATAATTACAATTTAAAATAACTCTTTTCTTTTGTAATATATTTTAAAATGTAATTTATTCATGTGATGGCAAAGCTGAATTTTTAGCATCATTACTCCAGTTTTCAGTCTTCAGAAATCTTACTAATATGCTGATTTGGTGCTCGACAGATTTTTAATTCTCACAAATGTTGAAATCAGTTTATAGAATTGAAAGTTCAAAAGAACAGCATTTATTTTGAAATAGTAACAATATAAAAGTCTTTAATGTCACTTTTGATCTATTTAATGCATCCTTGCTGAACAAAATAATTAATTTCTTTAAAAAAAAAAAACCTACTGACCCCAAATGAGTGAAAAGAAAATGATAACAGCCACTAGAGGGAGATCTTCACTATGCAAATGATGAGGCTTTAACTAGCAGCACTTGTGTCCTCATTAACATCATGCAGACATTAACAGGTACTTACCAAAGTAGGGTTCGTTGGGACAGCCTTTTAACCGCACACCTTTTGGTGTGCACTCGATCAGGAAATGCCGCACAAGCTCATTGGTCAGATCACCCACTGTGCAAAGAGACAGGAAATTACTTCATATGTAAAATTATTTTTAATTATTAAAGCAATAACAAACATAGTAGCAAGAGGAAATGGACTGAAATGTGTCACACAAACTGAGAAAGTAGCTCTGAAATGATTAGGGATCTTGTTATAATGAGCATTTCAGCTGCTTGTTTCTAATTTTGGGATCTACAGAGCAGCAGAAACAGCACAAGCACAGACTTTCCCGCATTTTACTCTAATCATGAGTTCTTCTGATGTTTAGGAACAACAATATGTATCCTGCTTCCTCAATACCTCATTCTGACTGGGCAGGCCACATTTCTGAACACCAAACAGGCATAACTGATGCTGATGCTGTTTGATACAATAAACTCTTATCTCAAAATGCAATTTCTCATGATACAGAAAACAAATAATAGCTAAAAATACAGCATTATACTGTATGAAACACCCTCCAGCCATCTAGAACTATGAATCAGATGGTGACCGACAGTGTGTGTGTGTGTGTCTCCCTTCCTTCCTGTGATTGAGAGACACACCGTGTTTACGGAGGAGCTTTGGATATGAACGGTCCAGCTGTGTTCACACTCATTCAGCTGTTCCTCACACAATAGTGTCGGGATGTCCAGCTCTTCAGGGTCTTAAAGTCCATCAAATATTTCACTGCAGCTCATTCATGTACATTCAGAGTCTATGGACAGTTCATATTTACACAGAGTGTTTAAAGTTGGCATGAAACAGAAGTTGCGATAGTCTTTTCTTCCCTGTTGTGATATACATGGAAAAGCTGAATTTTCAGCATCATTACTCCAGTCTTCAGTGCCACATGATCCTTCATTCAAATATGATTTGCTGCTATTTATATATTGGAAAGAAATTCATACTTTTATTCAGCAAGGATGTATTAAATTGATCAAAAGTGACAGTAGAGACATTTATATTACAAAAGTTTTTTAATTCAGATAAATGCTGTTCTTTTGAACTTTCTATTCACCAAAGAATCCTGAAAAAAATAAAATAGTACACAACATTGATAGCAATAAGAAATGTTTCTTGAGCATCAAATTATCATATTAGAATGATTTCTGAAGGATCATGTGACACTGAAGACTGGACGATTGATGCTGAAAATTCAGCTTTGAATCACAGGAATAAATTACATTTTAAAATATATTACAATAGAAAACAGTTATTTTAAATTGTAAAAATATTTTACAATATTTCTGTTTTTGCCGTTTTCTGAATCAAATAAATTCAGCCTTGGTGAGCAGAAGAGACTTCTTTCAAACACAAAAAATCTTAACAATCTAAAACTTTTGAAAGGTAGTGTATATGCAAGTGAAACATTTTCTCAAACAAACAAACAAACAAACAAACAAACAAACAAACAAAAAATAAAAGCCAAAAATGTAGGGCGGGAATAGATTTAGTCAATCAGGAATAGATTGGATGGCTATTGCTGTGATGTCATGCGAGTGACAAGTTCTCCGGCACGTCATTAGAGAAGAGATGTCATTTCAAAAGGGAGGGGAAGTTATTTTGATTAAAGATTACGAGGGAACATGAATTTTGAAAAATAGTGATGTGCACGATAAATTATTTATAATAAATACTGCAACATTCCATAAAAACCGAGAACTGTCAAACGAGGAACCCAGAGTCTGATATTTTCCACACCAAGTACTTGTTAAGTTACATAAAATATGTTTTCAAAACTCGTATAGTTTATGGGCAGGTTGTGTGTGTTTGCCCAGTCAATTGCTTCATCGTTCATCTCTAGTTGTCATAAAAAGTAATGTGCAGCATTCTCTTACTTTTCCTGCTTTGCTGTAGAACGGAGGGTGGGGGCGTGGCCACCTTCATGGCCAATCCGTAAGCTCCTCTGAATGAGTGACTGTCTCTGATGATGAAGGAGCCCGGCTCTTTATCCTTGAGAATGCCAATAGCTACAGCAAAAAAATTTAATAAAAAACACAGATGTATTATGCAGTCATCTTAGAAGCAAAAGAGAACGTAACGCTTATAAACCAGTGTAGACTGTGGTGATGGAAGCTACTTTGAGATCCACTTTAAGATCCTTTGAGAATAATCAATTGATCAATTAACAATATATAACACCAATGAACAAAAAAAAGCCATTTCTTTCACGGGAGACATTTTGATAAGCAGCATTTGACTAAATATTAGGTAACACTAGTATGGAGAACACATATCCACTATTAACTATGAATTTTGCCTCAATAAGCTCCTAATGTACTGCTTATTAATAGTTGGTACGGTACTTGTGGCATTTAAGTTTAGGTATTGGGTAGGATTAAGGGATGTAGAATAAGGTCATGAAGAATAAACCATTAATATGTGGTTTATAAGCTAATAAACAGCCAATATGCAACCTAATAAGCAACTCGTTAAAATTGAGAATTGTTCCCCATACTGAAGTGTTACCAAATATTATACAGTTTTGCCAAAAATAAATAATATAATTTATATTATTGATACAAAAAGATGGAAAAAGTAAATGCAGAATAGGCATCTGTGCAAAGAGTCAAATGAATTGGTGAATGTTTTATTATTTTATTACCATCTGAATGAATTGATTCACTAGAAGGAATTTAAAAGGATTTTCCATTGCTTAATATGACTGAAAACAGCTGCCAGACTTTCAGTCTGCTTAAAAAAGTAGCAAGTAAAAACAAGGCTGTGAGGGACAGAAGCAACTTTATTCTGAAATTCTGTCATTATTTACTCACCCTCATTTCATTGCTGCGTAACACGAGAATGAACCTCATTGGTTCCTGTGGAAGCTCCAAATCCAATTGTTCCTGTGGAAGCTCAAGAACCAATGAGGTTCGTTCTCGTGTTACGCAGCACGTTTGAGCTTCAACAAGAACCAATGAGGTTCATTCTAGTGTTACGCAGCACGTTTGAGCTTCAGCAAGAACCAATGAGGTTCGTTCTCGTGTTACGCAGCACGTTTAAGCTTCCTCAAGAACCAATGAGGTTCGTTCTCGTGTTACGCAGCACGTTTGAGCTTCCTCAAGAACCAATGAGGTTCGTTCTCGTGTTACGCAGCACGTTTGAGCTTCCTCAAGAACCAATGAGGTTCGTTCTCGTGTTACGCAGCACGTTTGAGCTTCCTCAAGAACCAATGAGGTTCATTCTCGTGTTACGCAGCACGTTTGAGCTTCCGCAAGAACCAATGAGGTTCATTCTCGTGTTACGAAGCACGTTTGAGCTTCAACAAGAACCAATGAGGTTCATTCTCGTGTTACGCAGCACGTTTGAGCTTCCGCAAGAACCAATGAGGTTCATTCTCGTGTTACGCAGCACGTTTGAGCTTCAACAAGAACCAATGAGGTTCATTCTCGTGTTACGCAGCACGTTTGAGCTTCAGCAAGAACCAATGAGGTTCATTCTCGTGTTACGCAGCACATTCAGACTAAACCACTCAATTCATATGGATTAGTTTTATGATCTCTTTATGAACTTTTTGAAGCATCAAAGTGTCAGTTGTGTAGCTGTCTATGGAGGGACAGAAAGCTCTCAGATTTCATCATAAACATCTTCATTTGTGTACCGTAGATGAACAAAAGTCTTTCGGGTTTGAAACACATAAGAGACTTCTTTTAAACACATTTAAAAAGCCTAAACTTTTGAATGGTAATGCATACAGTTGCATACATGTCTTACAGTCTCACTTTTGTTCAACTCATATTTAACATGACCTCTACCTTCAACTAAGGCCTACTGATGATCTAATATTGTTACCTTGATCTCTCGAGATATCCGGCTTGTACCAGAACTTTGATGTATCCTGAACAAACTTCACGTTTTCTGGTTTACTGGCCATGAAATCTGCAAATAAGAATAATATCACATTATATATAATTAAAGGTGAATCTGGCTGTGTGTGCACTTGCAAACAGGCCCGATTCTCACCTGGACTCGGTGTAGATCTGGTAGGTGAGGTGTTGTGACTGGCATAGGACGTGCTGGTAGCACTCCTGCTGAGCGGGAAACCCCACATTGTCTCTGAGCCCTCCGTCCCTCGTCTCTTCAGGGGCAGAAGGGGAGGTTGAGCCACATCCAGACCCAGAGCCTCAAGACCCTCCACCGCCTCCAGCAGGCTGCTCTCCAGTCCCCCGACATCCACAGAGGAGGTCAGGCTGCGGGGAGCTCCTCGAGGGGAGCTGTGGGAGTTGGGTGCTGAGAGGATGAGGGGCGGGGAGGGCTGGGGGGTGTAGTGACTCAAGGGGGTGCTGGATCCACCCTCTAACCAGGAATGAGCTGGAGTAGGGCTGCAGGGAGAAGAGACCACAGCACAGGGTTATCTCTTACATATCATGTACATAGACAAACACACCCCACCGTGTGTTTATACATTGTTAAGTATAGACTAGATAAACAATAGACCACACATGCAGCCCGTTGTTACTGAAATGCCAGAATTTACTTTGATTGTGTGGGAGATGTTTTGATTTGGCTGTTAGGAATGTAGTAATAATAAAATTCTGACTGATATATATTATTTGTGAAATAATGTTCAGCTTCTCTTTTTAATAGTCATCTTATTTTCAGTAGTCATCAAGCTTGTACACACTGGTCAGTGGTCACAGACACTAAGATGTACCTTTCATTTCACCAAGCTGATTGCTCACTAAAAACCCCCACAGTCATCATGTTTTCAGGCCATTTCAAGTTTGATTTTGATGTGACATAAAGCGGTGAAATGGCTGAGTTGTTTACATACTTTTTAATTAGTCTTCCCATTAATGCCATCATTGTCTTCATTCAGGCCGTTGAGAACATGTACGAAAACAAGAAGCGGGATTTATTGCGTGAACCAATCATGGCGGCATTACCTCCTCTCACATGACTTTGCCCCATTTATTCTCAATTACCCCCCACCAAACCCAGCGCACGCTTCAGGGGGTCTGTTTAAAGTCAATGGGCTCAGGGGATGCAAGTTGGACATTGTTACTTTATAAAAATTAGTGACTTTTAAAAAACTTTAATGTCATATTTTGTAATATCTGCGTTGTTTTATTTTTTTGTAATACCAATTATTTTCTCATTCAGTTTTGTTGAGGAGGCGCTGCCTCCCTTGCCTCCTCGGAGGAAATGCCCCTGGTGTGTGTGTGTGTGTGTCTGTGAGTACACTACCATCACACCATTATAATCTACAGTATGAAAAATGGATATTCATTTTGAGATGGCTTAAGATTAGATTTAAGTGCATTAATACATTTTTAGCATTTTAAAATATGAACTTTCTGTAAGTAATCTAAATGTGAAATTGGGGAAATTAACATACACGATTTAATATCCAATATAATAAATAACTAATATTGTACCGATATATCATGCATCCCTATTGGTTGCTGTTGTTGATTGGCAGTCAGTACCTGTCTGTGTTGACCAATGGGCTGGGGGTGGAGATAGAGTGCATGGATCCAAACATCCTCTGACAGGAGGCGGGACTTCCTGTGACATCAGAGTGGAAGAGCTCTCCGTCGGATGACATAGATGTGTGCGTCATGCTGTCCACGTATCCTCGTGACTCTAAGAGAACAAACAAACAAGGAATTTTAAAGACCTAAACACACACACACACACACTTTTTATGGGGACTTTCCTTTTATAGTGTACAAACTGTATATTCTATCCCCTCACCCTAAACCTACTCATCACAGAAAATTTTCTGCATTTTTACATTTTCAAAAAACATCACTTCGTATGATTTAAAGGATTAGTCCACTTTCAAATAAAATGTTCTCCTTATAATGGACTTCAATGGCCTCCAAATGGTTGAAGGTCAAAATTATAGTTTCAGTGCAGCTTCAAAGGGCTTTAAACGATACCGGATAAGGAATAAGGGTCTTATCTAGAGAAACGATCGGTCATTTTCGAAAAAAAATGTAAATGTATATGCTTTTTATAAACAAATGATTGCCTTCCAAGTGGTTCCGCCAAAACCGCACTTTCGTATTCTTCAAAAAGCTTACGCTGTATGTCCTACGCCTTCCCTATTCTGCTTATGGAAAAAATGGAACTGGCGCTGCGTTCGTTCTGGGATCGTTTAAAGCTCTTTGAAGCTGCACTGAAACTGTAATTTTGACCTTCAACTGTTTGGAGGCCAGTGAAGTCCACTATAAGGAGAATAATCCTGGAATGTTTTCATCAAAAACCTTCATTTCTTTTCGACTGAAGAAAGAAGGACATGGACATCTTGGATGACAACTCCTTTAAAAGCTGATTTCCTTATGGGGACCAAAAAATGTCCCCACAAGGACAAGGAATTTGGATATTACCATTTTTGTGGGGACATTGTCCCATAATGTAGGGAATACCAGGTACACACACACACACAGAGACACACACACACCTTCACCCAGTTTCTTCTGGAAGATTCCATTCAGTATAAGCAATGTCTTATTGCACGCCCACAAAATATTTGAAGACCTGCACTGTGCAACCTGCTACTAGTTGCCAAATCCAGGTAATAAATCAAGTGGTATTATTGGATAGACCATTGTATGGGAGTTGGGCTTGTGGGTTTGGCAGAAGCCCATACACACGCATTCTTCAGATTGTGCACATAACAAACCACAGGGGAGGGACCCTGGAGGAATTTCTCTCTGTTTGTCTCCCTCTCCCACCCTTTCTGTCTGGAAACTGGCTGGATATAATCAAATTAATTTTGTGGTAAATCCTCTTTGAACTTACCTTTAATTAAATATGAACAACAACAAAATAATATAGCTTCAAACAGCAGTAAGCAGAAGCATAATGAAGCGACTGTAAAGAAGCAGATGAAATAGAGCATTTTGTGTAGTTGAATTTCATCTATAATATTGATGCTCAACATTGATACCTGCGAATTCATATTATTTTACCCATTGCTCTCAGAGAAATTAGCATGCATGTGTTCAAAACTTCAGTGATAACCCACAACAATCACAATTTAAAACTGCAACTTTTGATAGTCTTGTAAGCATTAGTTCCATTGAATGAGGAGTTCATGAGATGGAAATTGTCCAATACTGGGAAAAATATTAATAAATAAGAATATGGTAGAGCTTACTGGTCCTTGAGGCAAATTTATTCCCATGGCACAAGGAAAGGGACTCACATGTGAAATTTTAAGTCCATAACTCCAACAGAGAAGCTAGGCTGGTGTTTTCTACATTTATCCAATAGTCCCAAAGTAACCACCCCTCCATAATTACACAAAATGCAATTAGCTACAGACTTTTATGCTGGATTCCGCATGAATGTTCTCTTTCAACAGGCGTTTACTAATCAAACATACACCGAAGCATCATGATAGCTTCTTCAGCCATGACCGCATCCATAACCACATCATATGATAGGGTTGTCAAGGAGATGTTGTGTTTGAATACATAAAAACATAAACAAATACACAAACAACATCTGGAGGCAGAATACTCTAAAGTGTTCCCAAATTAGACATCGTGACCCGCCCAGAAAACCCTGAAACTCATTCCCAAGACACAGGAATCCCAAAATCGCTTCCCAGAGATTCATCTGGTCCACTTCTCCTTGATCAAAACAGCAGCACAGCTGGTCGCCAGCACATGTTGTGTTTTGGATGCAGGTGGTCAGTATGGGATGCTGGTTTGCTGGTGTCCCACCAGGCTTCATAACTAGCTTAACCAGCAAGGTTTTCTTTATTAATCATCTACACCAGGAGCCTCCTAGTTAACTTTTCCAATTGAAAAGCAGATCTACATAACACAAAACCAGCATAAACCAGCCTGGACTTGCATGAAAGTTCATTGAGGTACAGAAAATGGATTCAAATGAAGCAGAAAGGCATCCCAATATGATTCTACAGAAACTGATGACACCAACAGATGTCAGGGTCACATGAGGATTGCATCATCCAGTGGGCCAAAAGGTCAATGATCTGTTGAACTACACCGGCCCTTCAAAGAGAAGAGAAGATCTGCATGACCCTTTCAGAACGACGGAGACTTATTACGGGCCAAAAATGAAGCAGCACTGAATTTAAGACATCAGACGTCCCAGTTCAGTGTTGAAAAGATAACTTAAACATTATGGCTCAAAACATACCAAAATAGCTTCTAGCTGTTCAAGCTTTCAAAACCCAAGTTCAAAGACCAGCTTGGCACTCTGGGATGAAACGTCATCACAAAAAGAGCCAACAAATCACAAATGACCTCACTTACTCAAAGAAAGAGTATAATTAAATATTAGATCCTGTATAATGTTTTTTTAATATATTTTCTTTAATATTATTATTTTTAATGTAAATACTTAAAGGAAATGTATTTAATATTAATGCAGCTTTTTATTTTTATAATGTAATTATTTAAGGCAAAGTATATATATATATGTTAATATATGTTTTATTCAATTAATTAAGGGAGGTGTTTAATACTAGATAACTGGTCACCATTAATTCCATTTTATAAATTTTTTTTTTTATGATTTTAATCATCTTTTAGTTTTTTTAGTTTTTTTTTGCAGTTCACTTAATTATTTGACATTTATTTTGCAATGTGACATTTTTTAAAATGCATCAGGTTAAAAGTCAAATGATAAAAACATTTTCATTACTTGAAATAAAATAAACATTAACTGAAATAAAATAAAATATTTAAAAAAAAAA